>CAUYQU010062272.1:0-108030 GCA_963574635.1 Cheracebus regulus | reverse complement strand
CTTCTGTTCTGTGACTGCTCTAGGCATTCCTCCTACTACAAACTACTATATGGTTATATAGAAGGATTCTATAAATCAGCACTAAATGTGTCAGTACAGCTCTGACTATAATACCTATATGATTATATAGAAAGATTATATAGAACTTAGTATGCTAGATATAAGTATTAAGTATGATTATATAAGCTAGCTAAATGTAAGCAGTAAGTTATACTTCAGGCACTAATTCTATAATATGTGATTATATATAAAGCATTATATAAAGGAAATAGCTGAGTAATAACACTATAAACTAAGATATTCTTCAGGCACTAATTGTGCCTGGGGTCTGGACAGTTCTCCTTCGTCGGTGCCCATGGGGGGTGTTACCCACGGTGATTCACCCGCCTTGGACTGCCAAAGTGCTAGGATTACAGGCATGAGCCACCGCACCCGGCCTTTATTGTGCCCTTTCTTATTATTACATTGTTAATATATAATGAAATAATCTACATCTCACCGTAATGCAGAGTCAGTGGGAACTCTGAGCTTGTTTTCCTGCAACCAGACGGTCCTGTCTGGGACCAGTGTCCTTTCATCTAATTCCCTTGCTGTAGGGCTTTGACGGGCCCCGCCCTCTCTGGACGTCTGTTTTCTGATTGGTTGAGGTTAACCTTTCTCCCACTTGGTACTTAGAGCAAGTCACAGAAAACATCCAAGGCATGTTGTACTAGGCAGCAGGGGGCAACCTCAAGCACAACCAGATGCCGTGACCTCGGTATGACTCCTTGAATGACCATTTTCTCTCTTGTTCCATTCCAGGCTCAACCCAGTGCCCGGCTCCTACCCCACACAGAGCTGCCACCCTCACCTGTCCCAGAGCCACCCCGTGTCCCAGACGCAGCACTCCAGTGGTCAGAAGCTGGCCTCCTGGCCCTCTTGCACCCCCGGGCACATGCCCACCCTGCCTCCATACCAGCCTGCCTCCGGCCTATGCTATGTGCAGAACCACTTCGGCCCAAACCCCAACTCCTCCAGTGTCTACCCAGCTTCTGCAGGTACCTCCCTGGGCGTCCAGCCTCCCACCCCTGTTAACTGCCCTGGCACAGTATATTCTGGGGCGTTGGGCACTCCGGGGGCTGTAGGCTCCAAGGATTCCTCCCGGGTCCCCATGCCCTGAGAGAATTTCCTTCTGAAGGAGGTCCTCCCTGAGATTCTTTTGACACAAATTGTTTATTGAACACCTCTGTGTGCCAGGCTGTGTTGGGCACTTTGATAAATGTCCCTGTTTCAGTCTCATCTGTGCTCATGGCAGCCCTGTGGAGTACAGTGTACTGGCCAGGCTTACAGATGCAGACTGGGAGATGGTCTGCCGTGACATGAAGTCACGTGACTCTTTAGTGACACAGACAAGGCTCTTTGCCAAGGAACTCATGGCAGAAGAAGGCAGCAGTTGGCAGTGGCTGCCGATGGCTGTCCCCAGCCCCACCGTTCCTCCTTGTGGCTGTGTCGTGTTCATGGTTACAGTGTCCATGTGTCCGTGTGTCTGTCCTTCAGGAGCTCACAGCTGGTGTACTTGGCAGTCCCAGGCCTGTGCAGTGTCTCCCCTGCAGCAGCGTGCCGAGGGGTCTGTGTTGTCTGCCTTTGTATAAAGAAACAGCCTTTGACCTGCTGTGCTAGTGTGTGCTTCCTTTGTGGTGTGGCTGGGGAATTGGGAGCACAGTGAGATCTGGGCAGTGGCAATGTGTGGTGTGGCAACAGAGAGGAGGATCAGGTCAGGCAGATGACCCGGGCCCAGTGGGTCAGGAGTGCAGGGTCTCATGGGGAGTGGGCAGCCATGAGGTGGATACCAGCAGGAGCCACTGCTGCCCTGAAGGAGAGTGGGTGTTGCCAGTGCTCGGAAGCTGGGACTGCAGTTAGGAGGGTTGCTGGCAGGGCTGTGCCAAGAAGGACATGGGCACTGCTGGCGATGTCCCCTGAAGCAAGAGGGAGGGGAGCAAACCCTGGCTTCTACTGCCACTGTCTTCTGTTGGCCAGGTTAACCGGGAGCCAGGGTGGAGGGGGGCCCCCTCTGTGAGACAGGGCGGGGCACTGATGAGGAGTGTGGCTGAGCTGTCACTCACCGGGCCAGCCCCTGAGGACAGCTGGGGCTCCTCACAGCAGGCTGTACTGAGACGCCATGCCAGCTGTCCTGTGTTTTGTGGACCTAATAACATGTGGCTTTCATTTATCCCAGGAGCTGGATGGCCCATTCTAGACAGGCTTTCTGGTAGTTCCTAGGTCTTTAGATGTGGAAAAGACAGAAGCCCCAAGCTTACCCAGCCTGGTGAGGGTGGGGCCATGACAGGCCCACCCCTGGGGGGCCTCAGCTGTGAGCAAGAAGGGGCCTGCGCTGGGATGAGGGGGTGGGCCACCGTGCCTGGCCCTGGTTTTTACATCTTTATTCCCCTGGGACTTCTCCTTGGTCTGCCCAGAATGCACAGCGCAGCCTGCAGCCAGGTCACAGTGGAACCCTTTCTCACCCTCACGAGCAGTTTGGAAGCCCTGGAGGCTGCCCTAACTCCTTCCCCCATTTGCCTATCAAATTATCCACTAATATTCCAGAAACCATTCATTGATTCTGTGCCAGGCTGGAGGCTGGGGCCAGAGCTACATGATAATGGTAACCCCATGTGCGCAGGGAGCCCCTACCATGGGGCCTGGCACTCAATAAATAGAAGTGGAGTCCAGGCACAGTGGCTCACACCTGTAATCTCAGCACTTTGGGAGACCAAGGCAAGCGGATCGCGAGGTCAGGAGTTCGAGACCGGCCTGGCCAACATGGTGAAACCCCGTCCCTACTACAATATAAAAAATTAGCTGGGCATGGTGGTGCACGCCCAGCTACTCAGGAGGCTGAGGCAGGGGAATTGTTTGAACCTGGGTGGCGGAGGTTGCAGTGAGCAGAGATCACACCACTGTACTCCAGCCTGGCAACAGAGCAAGACTCCGTCTCAAAATAATAATAATAATAAAAATATATGTGAGTGTAATGAATGGATAAATAGATGATGCCTGCCCTTGAGCTCAGTGGAGAAGGAGAAATGGAAAATCATTGTCATTCATGCCTGTCATCCCAGCACTTTGGGAGGTCCAGGTGATCGGCTCACTTGAAGTCAGGAGTTCGAGATCAACCTGGCCAACATGGTAAAATCCCATCTCTACTAAAAATACAAAAATTAGTGAGTGTGGTGGCACACTACTGTAGTCCCAGCTACTCTGGAGGTTTAGGCAATAGAATTGCTTGAACCCAGGAGGCAGAGGTTGCAGTGAGCCAAGATTGCACCACTACATTCCAGCCTGGGTGACAGAGCTAGACTCCGTCTCAAAAAAAAAAACCATCCAGTGCCCTGCAAAGCTGTGATGGGGCAAAGCAGCAGTTCAGGGGCACAGAAGAGGCCCCCAGCCCAGTGGGGCATGGCAAGCCAGCGATCGGCTGGATCCTGAGAACTGACCCTTCCATGGAAAGAGAGGGGCTGTGGAGGGAGGGTGAGAGGGCACTGACTATGTTCTCTGGTTGTTAGGAGGATGGAGAGCACAGCTCATTTAGCATAAGCGAAAGCATTACTCTCCGCATGCTGGAAACCCCTCCCCTCCCATTCCCAAATTGGGCAGGACCCCTGGCAGCCAGAGAAGCTTCCAGACATTATCACTTTCCACGCTCTGTTGGTTGCGGGTGGCAGAGAATCAGAATCATGCCCAGCTCACTCTACAAACCGGATAGGCTCTGCTCCTCAGCTCGGAGATCAGAAGATAGGCTTGCCCTTACACTCTCAGGCAGTGGTCCCCAACTTTTCTGGCACCAGGGACCAATTTCATGGAAGAAAATTTTTCCACAGACCGGGATGGGGATGGTTTCCGGATGATTCAAGCATATATTTACTGTGCACTTTTTTTTTTTTTGAGACTGAGTCTCACTCTGTCACCCACGCTGGAGTGCAGTGGCGTGATCTCGGCTCACTGCAACCTCCGCCTCCCAAGTTCAAGCGATTCTCCTGCCTCAGCCTGAGTAGCTAGGACTACAGGCGCACACCACCACACCCAGCTAACATTTGTATTTTTAGTAGAGATGGGGTTTCACCATGTTGATCAGGCTGGTCTCAAACTCCTGACCTTGTGATCCGCCTGCCTTGGCCTCCCAGCGTGCTGGGATTACAGGCGTGAGCCACCGCACCCGGCCTTTATTGTGCATTTTCTTATTATTACATCGTTAATATATAATGAAATAATTCTACAACTCACCATAATGCAGAATCCGGGCGTGGTGACCAGCGCCTGTAATCCCAGCTACTCAAGAGGCTCAGGTGGGAGAATCGCTTGAATCCGGGAGGCAGAGAGTGCAGTGAGCTGAGATCCTGACACTGCACTCTAGCTTGGGCAACAGAGTGAGACTCTGTCTCAAAAAAAGAAAAAGAAGCGGCTGGGTGCAGTGGCTCATGCCTGTCAATCCCAGCACTTTGGGAGGCTAAGGCAGGCGGATCACCTGAGGCCGGGAGTTTGAGACCAGCCTAACATGGAGAAACTCCATCTTTAGTAAAAATACAAAATTAGCTGGACGTGGTGGCACATGCTTGTAATCCCAGCTACTCAGGAGGCTGAGACAGGAGAATCGCTTGAACCTGGGAGGCAGAGGTTGCAGTGAGCTGAGATCCTGCCATTGCACTGAAGCCTGGGCAAGAAGAGCAGAACCCCGTCTCAAAAAAAAAGAAAAGGAAAGGAAAAAGAGAGTGGTGACTGTAAATCCGGTGGTCAAGGATGGCCTTCCTAGCTGCTGAGACCTGAAGGAATCCAAGGAGAGACGCAGGTGAAGAGCTTCCGGGTGGACGGGAGAATGGAGAGCCAGGAGGGAACGAACCAAGCACGTTCACCCAACGTGACAGAGTGGCTGCAGGAGCATGACACAGGTGATGCACACAGCAGGTGCTCAATACCTGGTTGTTGCCTTGGCCATCTGCACAAGGACAGCAAGAGCTTGGGAGGCCCCACCCATGCTCATGGTTTGGTGCTCTGAGGTCTGATGACCTGTCTACCTGGCCCAATGGGGAACTCAACTGTCAAAGGCCACAGATCCTGGGAGCCCAAGCCCTGGCCACCCCCTCCCTCACCTTTCACACATTCATTCATTCTGTCATCAAATAATTACTGAGCATGTACTACATTCTGGCCTTATCCCAGGGGCTGGGGACACAGAGATTATCAAGACCTGGACCCAGCATAGTCTCTAAGGGAGACAGAAACCCACAGTAATGCCAGAAGGCACCAGTTCTAGAAGCAACCAGTTCAGCAGGACCCAGCCAACGTCTCTCCAGGGAGGTGACCTCTGGCCTGGCCTCAAGGGCTGGCCAGACCTATGGAATGTAGAAAAAGACATTCCAGGGTAAGAGGGCGGTGGCCGCCAAGGATAGCTGTGTCCTGCCTATCAGGACAAGAAAGCAGGGTGTGGGAGCTTACACAGGGCTGACTCAGAGAGAAGGACGTGGAGAGGCCACCCAGGCTGGGGTGGGAAGGGCTTGAAGCCAGCCTGAGGTTTTGGACTTGACCCTGTGGGTCGTAGTGACCACGATAATGACCATGATTCTCTGATCATTTTACTGTGCACAGAACTGGGGCCAGAGAGTCTGAGCCTGGTGCCTGAGCCCCAGGCCTCTCGCCAGGGGACTGGCCCTTTCACATGGCTGGCATCTCGGTGGAAAGGTGAGCTGCGCTTCCTCGGTGCTGTGTGACAGGTCCACTCCTCCACTCTCCGCCTGGCCAGGGCGCATTCCTGCGGTTGGCAGGGAAAGGAATTTAAAACCCCTGAGCCTCCTGTGAGTTCTTTGTTGTCCCCAGGTGTGGTCCATCTTTTGTTCACTCACAAGTCTCCAGGTGCACAGAAAGATTACCTACCAGTAGAGGTGGGGGAGGACAGAGCCAGAGTCCCCACGGTAAGCATGGAGCCCAGATGTCCCACGACTCGAGGAAGCCGGCAAAGAGAAGGAGGTTTGCTTCTCACTGCAACCTTGCAACCTCCACCTCCCAGGTTCCAGCAATTCTTGTTCCTCAGCTTGTGATCAGCTGGGATCATAGGGCATGTGCCACCATGCCCTGCTGATTTAGGCCAGGTGTGGTGGCTCACACCTGCAATTCCAGCACTTTGGGAGGCCAAAGTGGGCAGGTCACTTGAGATCAGGAGTTGGGGACCTGCACCGGGCCAAGATGGCAAAACCCCATCTCTACGAAAGAATCAAAAACATTAGCCAGGTGTGGTGGCAGGCGCCTGTAGTCCCAGCTACTCGGGAGGCTTAGGTGGGAGAATCACTTGAACCCGGGAAGCATAGGTTGCAGTGAGCCAAGATTGTGGCATTGCACTCCAGCCTGAGTGACAGAGCAAGACTCTTGTCTCAAAAACAAAAGGTAGGAGGGAAGGACCTGGGGAAAGGCCCAGAGGTCCAGGACAGGGAGACCTGGAAAGATGAGCTAGGAGGGTGGGTGGGTGAAGCTTCCTCTGCAGACAAACCTTGGCATGGGAAGTTGCGTGTGTGTGTGTGTGTGCGCGCGCGTGCATGTGCATGTGTGTGTGTTGGGGGATGTGCATTCGCATGCATGCCTTTGTATGCTACAGTCCTTGGGCCTAAGCAAAGAACCCCTGGCTGGTTCCTGTGCTTCTCAGGACCAAGGGGACATGCCAGCCTGGAACTCATGCTCCCTGATTCTGGAGCACACCCTGGGATCCTGAAACTCTCTGCCCTTAGCTTGGTTAAACAACGACCCCCCTGCCTGGCTCCAGGGGCGCTGTTTAACCAAGTCCATCCTCCTGAGGATGAATCCCCCAGCATCATGCCCATCCCAGGCCCAGGGGCTGCTGTTGGCAGAGGTTATGCCCTGGTGTGGGTATATGGGCTGGGACATCTAAGGGGGTAGCATGCAAGAGGCCCCGCATGGTGCAGGCTGAGCAGTGGTGGGAAGAGAAGGGCAGCAAGTGACCTGTGGGGCTGGGGAGTGGGGACAAGTGACACCACAGGCCCAAGCATGGAACTCTGAGGACTAGGAATGTGAACGTGGCCCTCCAGTTTGTCATGAAATTATTATTATTATTTTGAGACAAGAGTCTTACTCTGTTGCCCAGGCTGGAGTGCACTGGTATGATCTCAGCTCACTGCAACTTCTGCCTCCTGGGTTCAAGTGACTCTCCTGCCTCAGCCTTCCATGTAGGTGGGACTACAGGCGCCCGCCACCATGCCCGGATAATTTTTATATTTTTAGTAGAGATGCGGGGTTTCACCATGTTGGCCAGGTTGGTCTTGAACTCCTGACCTCAAGTGATCTGCCCACCTCAGCCTCCCAAAGTGCTGGGATTACAGGTATGAGTCACCACGCCCAGCCTTGTCATGAAATTATAGTTGTCTGTTGAACAATTTGTTACAAGCTGGGCATGGTGGCCGATGCCTATAATCCCAGCGCTTTGTGAGGTGGAGGTGGGAAAATCTCTTGAGACTGGGAGTTGGAGAGCAGCCTGGATGACATTGTGAGACCCCTGTTTCTACAACAAAAAAAAAAAAAAAAAATCTGAGACGAGGGTCTCACTTTGTCACCCAGCATGGAGTGACAGTGGCACAAACAGGGCTCACTGCAGTCTGAAACTCCCAGGCTAAAGCGTCATCTCACATCACCTAAGCCACCCTCCACATAGCTGGGACTACAAGTGCACACCACCACGCCCGGCTATTTTTTGTGTTTTTTTGTAGAGATGGGGTCTTTGTTGCCCAGGCTGGTCTTGAACTCCTGGGCTCAAGCAATCCTCCCGCCTAGGCCTCCCAAAGTGCTGGCATTACAGGCATGAGCCACCACGCCCAGCCAAAAAAATTTTTTTGTGGGAGAAGGAGTCTTGTTCTATCGCCCAGGCTGGAGTGCGGTGGTGTGATATTGACTTACTCAACCTCCACCTCCAGGTTCAAGTGATTCTCCTGCCCCAGCCTCCCAAGTAACTGGAATTACAGGCATGCACCACCACACCAAGCTAATATATATATATATATATATATATATATATATATATATATCTATATTTTTTTTTTTTTAGTATACACGGAGCTTCACTATGTTGGCCAGACTGGTCTCAAACTCCTGACCTCAGGTGATCCACCCACCTTGGCCTCCCAGAGTGCTGGGATTACAGGCATGAGCCAACATGCCTGGCAAAAAAAAAAAAAAATTTTTTTTTTTGAGACCTAGTCTCATGCTGTCACCCAGGCTGGAGTGCAGTGGTGAGATCTCAGCTCACTGCAACCTCCCTGTCCCAGGTTCAAGCCATTGTACTGCCTCAGCCTCCTGAGTAACTGGAATTACATGCACGCACCACCACGCCCAGCTAATTTTTGTATTCTTATAGAGCTGGGGTTTCACCATGTTGGTCAGGCTGGACTGGAACTCCTGACCCTGTGATCCATCTGCCTTGGCCTCCCAAAGTGCTGGGATTACAGGCATGAACCACTGCTCCTGGCCCAAAAAATTAAAAAAAAATTTAAATTAGCCAGGTGTGGCAGCATACCTGTAGTCCCAACTACTAGGGAGGCCGAGGCAGGAGGATCACTTGAGCCCAGGAGGTTGAGGCTTCAGAGCTATGATTGCATCACTGCACTCCAGCCTGGGCAAGAAGATGAGACCCCATTTCTCTGGAAAAAAAAAAAAAAAGCAAGATGGAGGTACTCTTCCCAGGGCCAATGTTTGGGATGACTCTGGGGGCCTTGCAGGCTTTCTGGCTGCAGAATGAGTAAGTGTGAGGTTGGTGTGAAGCCATGCTGTGCACTGGGAACGGAAGCCAGTGCCAGGAGGACCATCAGGGTGTAGGGAGGCTTTGGGAACAACAGATCAGACGTTGCAGAGGGCAGTGCTGAGACCAGGCCCTTCAAGTCCACTGGCAGGGACAAGCATGGAGACCTCCCCCAACTGGCTGTGGCTTGGACAAAATGACAGATAAGTGTCTGCTCCACTCTGTCCCTACTAACCCCGGGCATCTCCAGAACCCCACAGAGCGCCTGTCCTGTTCATGAGGCTGTCGGGTATCTGTCCGCCTTCCTTGCTGTCCTGCAAATTCCTCTGGGGCTTTTTCTTTGCAGCCCACGGCCCCATGCTCTGTGAATGAACATGAGTTTGAAGCCAGACAGCAGAGGATTGTCAGTTTCCTCCAGCACCAGCCAAGGAAGCTGTCTGGCGGGCTCCCTCCCCTCACCCCTGCATTTCACACATTTTTCAAAAGATGGGATCTGGCCCTGGAGTTCTGCCCTCAAGGACTCCTCGGCCTTGACGGGAGCCCCAGGGAAGAAGCAGCTGGAAGCTGAGACCTGTGGTTTTCTTCACTAAATCTATAATGTAGTTGTCCTATCAGATAGCGGGCGCTATCTGACCCAGGCTGGTCAAAATCACTGCAAATGCCAGGGCCACCTTTCATCCTGAACCTGCCTGGCAGTGAAGGTCTTCCTCGGAAGGTCACACTAGAGCCACCTCCCCCACCCCAGAGAGGTCCACACAGGCACTTCCACTTGCTGCTGTCTTGGAGGCCAGAGCGGCTGTCAGCAGGGCCTCTGTCAGCAGCTCCAACCTTTGCCTGCCAAGACACCAAGTTGTGTTGAAGGCCCACGGTATGGGGTCCACCCACAGCCTGGTTGCAGTGTTATGATTCAGCCCCCACCATAGATAAACTGCATAGTCTTTTTTTTCTTTCTTTTTTTGAGATGGAGTTTTGCTTTTGTTGCCCAGGCTGTAGTGCAATGGCACGATTTCAGCTCACTGCAACCTCTGCCTCCCAGGTTCAAGCAATTCTCGTGCCTCAGCCTCCTGAGTAGCTGGGATTACAGGCGCCCGCCACCATGCCTGACTAATTTTTGTATTTTTAGTAGAGATGGAGTTTCTCCATGTTGGCCAGACTGGTCTCAAACTCCTGACCTTAGGCAATCCACCCACCTCAGCCTCCCAAAGTGCTGGGATTACAGGCATGAGCCATCGCAGCTGGCCCAAACTGTATAGTGTTGAGTAAGTCACTCTGCCTCTCTGAGCCTCAGTTTCCCCATCTGTAGTTGGCTGCAACAGTGAAAAGCTTGCTTATGTGAAAATGCCCATTTAGCGTGCCTGTGGTCCCAGCTACTCAGAGGGATGAGATGGGAGGATTGCTTGAGCCCAGGAGATAGAGGCTGAAGTGAACCCTGATCATGCCCCTGCACTCCAGCCTGGGTGACAGAGCGAGACCCTGTCTCAAAAAAATAATAGGCCAGGAGCAGTGGCTCATGCCTGTAATCCCGGCATTTCGGGAGGCCAAGGAGGGCAGATCACTTGAGATCAGGAGTTCAAGACCAGCCTGGCCAACGTGGCAAAACCCCGTCTCTACTAAAAAATACAAACATTAGCTGGGTGTCATGGCATATGCCTGTAATCCCAGCTACTCGGGAGGCTGAGGCACAAGAGTTGCTTGAATCTAGGAGGCAGAGGTTGCAATGAGCCAAGAGTATGCCACTGAACTCCAGCCTGGGCAACAGAGGGAGACTCTGCTCACAAAATAAATAAAATTTGTAGGCTGGGCATGGTGGCTCATGCCTGTTATCCCAGCACTTTGGGAGGCCAAGAGGAGTGGATCACCTGAGGTCAAGAGTTCGAGACCAGCCTGACCAATATAATGAAACCTTGTCTCTACTAAAAATACAAAAAGTAGCCCAGCGTGGTGGCGTGTGCCTGTAGTCCCAGCTACTGGGGAGGCTGAGACAGGAGAATTGCTTGAACCCAGGAGGCGGAGGTTGCAGTGAGTTGAGAACTTGCCACTGCACTCCAGCCTGGGAGACAGAGTGAGACTCCATCTCAAAAATAAATAAATAAATAAGTAAAATTCCTTGTAAGCAGTAAGGAGTGCTGGGCCGAATGACTGGTGAGCTACTCCCCCAGTGCTGCTATAAGTAAACCTCCCTTATCCCAGAAAGAACCATGAGGAGGATGAGATCTCGATGGTTCAGGTCCCTGTGTTAGTTATCTAGTGCTGCGTAATAAATTGTTCCTAGACCTAGCAGCTAAAATGACTACGTATATATATATAAAACATAGTCATATATAATTTTATGTATAGTGATAGATAGATAGATTTTTTTTTTTTTTGAGACAGAGTCTCGCTCTTGTTGCCCAGGCTGGAGTGCAATGGTGCGATCTTGGCTTACTGCAACCTCCGCCTCCCGGGTTCAAGTGATTCTCCTGCCTCAGCCTCCTGAGTAGCTGGGATTACAGGCATGCATCACCACACCTGGCTAATTTTTTGTGCTTTTAGTAGAGATGGGGTTTCACTGTGTTAGCCAGGATTGTCTAGATCTCCCGACCTCATGATCCGTCTGCCTGCCTCGACATCCCAAAGTGCTGGGATTACAGCTGTGAGCCACCACGCCCAGCCCGATAGATTCTTTTTTGAGACAGGCCTCACTCTGTAGCCCAGGCCGAAGTGCAGTGGTGCAGTCACAGCTCACTGCAGCCTCTGACCCCCATGCTCAAGCAATCCTCCCACCTCCATCTCCCAAGTAGCTGGGACCACAGGAGTTCACCACCATGCCCAGCTCATTTTTTATTTTTTGAAGATATAGGGTCTCACTATGTTGCCCAGGCTGGTCTCGAACTCCTGAGTTCAAGCGATCTTCCCGCCTTGACCTCCCAAACCACCACAGCAGGCCTATTCTTTTTTGTTGTTGTTGTTTAAATGGAGTTTCACCCTTGCTGCCCAGGCTCGAGTGCAGTGGTGCCATCTCGGCTTGCCGCAAACTTCACCTCCCAGGTTTAAGTGATTCTCCTGTCTCAGCCTCCTAAGTAGCTGGGATTACAGGCATGCGCCACCACACCTGGCTAATTTTGTATTTTTAGTAGAGACGGGGTTTCTCCATGTTTGTCAGGCTGGTCTCAAACTTCCAACCTCAGGTGATCTGCCTGCCTCAGCCTCTCAAAGTGTTGGGATTATAGGCGTGAGCCACCACGCCAGGCTACAAGCCTATTCTTATGATTTATATTTTAGAGATGAAGAAACCAAGGCTGGGAGGAGCCTCATTTGTTTGAGGCTTCAGGGTAACTGGCCATGGTCAGGTCTGGAGGGCTCCAGAGGTCCCTGCTCCTCAGGCAGGGGCCTGAGCATTGAAGAGAGGATTAAAGGCAGCTGGAGAGGTCATTGGTACCTAATGAGCCTCACTCCCAGGCCCCTGCCCAGCCCCATGGCTTCTGTTTGTTTTCGTGAGGAGGGAAGGGCTTTGGTCAGAGTAGAGGCTGTCCCAGAGCTAGAAGGGCCCCAGCTGCTGCCTTTGGTGCCTGGCAGGGGCACTCAGGGTGGGGCATTTCTCAGGTGCAGCTATCATGAGCTACGCCCCTAATCTCTCACGCCAGGCCTCTCTGGTCCATAAAGAGGCTCAAGCCCAGGGAAGCCAAGACAGCCCTCAGGACCTGCTATGGCTGCTCAGCCCAGCCTGTGGCGTCCACGGCCCCAGCCATCCAGGTGAGTGCACCTCAGCATGGGGACGGGGCAGGATGGGGGCATAGAGGCCAAAGCGGAGCCCTAGGAGGTGGTGGTCCTGCTGCGCCACCCTCCTTGTCCTTCCAAATGGCTCCAGGGAAGCAGGGCAGAGAGCAGGCTGGCTGTATACTGTGAGTCAGCTGGAGCGGAGCCCTGAAGTGCAGCTGGGGGCGGAATGGCACCAGCCCTGAGCCTTGGAGATAGGGCCCAGCATGGATGGGGCATGGCGATGCCCTCTTGCCTGTCCCAGACTGGAAGTGGGGAAGAGGCATGAGCTGATGCAGGTCCTGCCCCCACAGCTGTGCCAAGGCCTGGGTGGCGTCACAGGGACCATCCCTGAAGAGGAATCCGAACCAGGGACCCTAGTCCCAGCCTTGCTGTTGTTTTCCTGTTGACTTTGCGCACATGCTTCAACCTCTTTGGACTGTGTGTTTGCATCTGTAAAATGAGGATGCTGGTGTGATGATCTGGAAGATTCCTCCATGCTGACCACCTCTGCTTTAAGTCTGTGGGGCTACTGGGTGTTGGCGCCCCTATGTCATCACCTTGCACCCCACCTGCTCCCACCTTCATCCTATCCTGCAGCCATTTTTTTTCTTGAGACGGAGTCTTGCTCTGTCACCAGGTTGGAGTGCAGTGGCGTGATCTTGGCTCACTGCAACCTCTGGCTCCCGGGTTCACGCAATTCTGCCTCAGCCTCCTGAGTAGCTGGGATTACAAGTGCCTGGCACCACGCCTGGCTGTTTTTTTGTATTTTTAATAGAGACAGGGTTTCACCATGTCAGCCAGGACGGTCTCGATCCCCTGACCTTGTGATCCACCCGCCTCAGCCTCCCAAAGTGCTGGGATTATAGGCATGAGCCACTGTGCCTGGCCTCCTGCAACCATGTCTGATTTCTAGCCCTGAGCCCCCAGGGCCAAGGGCTGGCGACTCTGGGGATTTTCCAGGGCCTTGTGGAGCACAGAGAGGCAGCCAGGCGGGTATTATCAGCGGAAGGAAGGGCAGTGGAGGGGCCAAGGTCTCAGAGCTGGTGGAGCACACAGCTGGCTCATTGAGGCCTGTGCTTCCTACACGATTCCAGTGGGGGCCTGGGAAGACTCACCCCGCTGCAGGAACTGAGAGTGAGTCCCCAAAGAACCACTGTAACTATTTCTCCAGTTCTATGCTTCCTGGACCCCCTGCAAGGTGGAAATGCTTGTAAAAAAATTCCTGGGTGGCTCACATCTGTAATCCCAGCACTTTGGGAGATTGAGGCATTAGGATCTCTTGAGCCCAGGAGGTTGAGGCTGCAGTGAGCTATCTATGATCACGCCACTACATTCCAGCCTGGGTGACAGAAACCCTGTCTCTAAAAAAAAAATAAAAAATAGGCTGGGCACGGTGGCTCACGCCTCTAATCCCAACACTTTGGGAGGCTGAGGTGGGAGGATCACCTGAGGTCAAGAGTTCAAGACCAGCCTGGCCAACATGGTGAAACCCCGTCTCTACTAAAAATACAAAACTCAGCCGGGTGTGATGGAGGGCATCTGTAATCCCAGCTACTCAGGAGGCTGAGGCAGGAGAATGGCTTGGACAAGGGAGACAGAGGTTGCAGTGAGCTGAGATCGCACCACTGCACTCCAGCCTGAGCAAGAGTGAGACTCCGTCTCAAATAAAATAAAAAATAAAAATAAAAACAAAAATTTAAATAAAAAGGAAGGAGGAAGAGAACCATAAAAAAAAAGAGACATCCTCTTCAAACAGAGGGTACAGACAGCCATGTCCCCTCTGGTAGCCCAAGACAAACATGGATAGTTCCTGGGGCTCCTTCCTTCTCATGCAAAACACTAATCCCTCTTGAAAAACACGTTCTGCAGAATGAGGCCAGGTGTTGTTTTTTTCTTTTTTGAGCTAAGGCATTATGTTTTTCTCTTGCCACACTTGCCAGAACCAACATTGCCAAAACAATTAAAATAATCCTGTCATTGTCCCCAAGGATCTACATAAGGGGCCTGATTAGGTTTCTTCCTTTGCGGGATACCAGCTGCACACCCCCAACAGCAGAAGCAGTGTTTCTCTTAGGCCCTGAGAGCTCGAGAGCTGCCTCTAGGACAAAAAGTCTCCCCCAGCTGGGTGTGGTGGCTCACAGCCTGTAACCCCAGCCCAGGTGATCAGCCAAGGCCAGCGGATCACCTAAGGTCAGGAGGTTGAGACCAGCCTTTGCAACATGGTGAAACCCAATCTCTACTAAAAATACAAAAATTAGGCACAGTGGCTCACACCTATAATCCCAGCACTTTGGGAGGACAAAGCAGGCAGATCACCTAAGGTCAAGAGATCAAGACCATCTTGGCCAACATGGTGAAACCCCATCTCTATTGTTAGATATAGTGAATCTCAAGTTTCTCTTCAAAGAATCAGTATGTCAGTATGTTCACCTCTCTTATTCTTTAATTCTCTACTTTAAAGTTTAACTTTCTTGTAGTTTCAATAAACAACCTTCTCCACCGGTTCTAATCAGTAGTTCACATCTGTTCCCCCAGCCCCCGGCTCTGTCCTGACTCATCCCGGTCACCTGCTCTGGTCACCTGCTCCAGTCACCTACTTTGACCTAGGTCACCCCTGGCTACCTGCTCTGACCCGACCGTAACTGTCCTTCCTGCCAAACCACCCACCCTGCCACTCCAGCTCAGACCCCTGCTCCCTTTAAAATAGCCAATCAGGATTAGTCTAGCCTGTGTGGTCTAACCCTAGCCAATAGGGGAACGACACAGCAGTAGGGATGACCCTGTCAGGCATAAGTACCCCTTCCCTCCCTTGTCCAAATGTGCACTCGCCATTGTTCCATCTGTGAGCCACACCCTTGTATAGAAGTAAATCGTGTTGCTGAGGAAATTTATATTCCAGTGCTACTTCTTTTCCAGCATTGAAAATTCTACTTATAACACTACTAAAAATACAAAAAAGTAGCTGGGTGTGGTGGCACATGCCTGTAATCCCAGCTACTCAGGAGGCTGAGGCAGGAAAATTGCTTGAACCTGGGAGGCGGAGTTTGCAGTGAGCTGAAATCTTGCCATTGCACTCCAGCCTGGTCAACAGAGTGAGACTCCATCCCCAAAATAAAATGAAATAATCCTATAATCTCTGCTATGGGGAATTAGACACACATATGAGAAAACGTGGATCTACATGAGGATATATTTCAGCTCACTTAAAGGCAAACTTAAACCAGTGGGAGATTTCATAAGCCCATGCACTGCCTAAATAGGTCAGGAGCTCCTAGTCGCAGTATGTGTATAAAAAGAGTCTGAAAGTTATGAGTTGCTGAAGAGGAGATTCCAAATTGTGAGAAGGGGCTGGACACCATGGCTCATGCCTGTAATCCCAGCACTTTGGGAAGCAGAGGCCGGCAGATTACCTGAGGTCAGGATTTCAAGACCAGCGTGGCCAATGTGGCAAAACTCTGTCTCTACTAAAAATACAAAAATTAGCCAGGCACAGTGGCGTGCCTGTAATCCCAGCTACTCAGGAGACTGAGGCAGGAGAATTGCTTGAGCCTGGGAGGCAGAGAGTTGCAGTGAGCCGAGATTGCACCACTGCACTCCAGCCTGGGCGACAGAGTGACATTCTGTCCCAAAAAAAAATTGTGGGAAGGAGTGAGGTGTTCAGACATATGTTTTATGAGATGAGACCCTGAGAGTCTGTGGGGGCAGAAGTGTGGAAAGAGATCAACCTGGCATGTCGGTGAGGTCTCAAGACTAGGGTTTAGGCTAGGCGCGGTGGCTCATGCCTGTACTCCCAGCGCTTTGGGAGGACAAGACAGGAGGATCGCTGGAGCCCAGGACTTCAAGACCAGCCTGGGCAACAGAGCAAAACCCAGTCTCTACAAAAAATAAAAAACTTAGCCAGGTATGGCAGTGTGCACCTATTTGGGAGGCTGAGGCAGGAGAATCGCTGGAGCCCAGGAGTTCAAGACCAGCCTGGGCAACATAGTGAGACACTGTCTTTACAAAAAAAGTAGCTGACGGAGGTGGTGTGAGCCTGTAGTCCCAGCTACTCAGGAGGCTGAAGTGGGAGGATTTGCTTGAGCCCAGGAGATCGAGGCTGCAGTGAGCTATGATTGCACCACTGCACTTCAGCTTGGGTGACAGTGCAAGACCCTGTCTCCAGCGGGGGAAAAAAAGAAGGAAAAGAACAGATCTGTGGTTCTCAATCTTCAGCCTGTATCAACATCACCTGGAGAGCTTGTTAAGCCACAGACAGCAGGGCCCCACCCCCAGAGTTTCTGATTCAATCAATTTGGAAAGGGGCCTGAAACCTGGCAGTCATTTTTCTCTGTCCCTCCCATCTCTCCCCCCTTTTTTGAGACAGGATCTTGCTGTGTCACCCAAGCTGGAGTATGGTGACACAACCGTAGTTCACTGCAGCTTCAATCTTCCAGGCTCAAATAATCTTCCCACTTCAAGCTCCTGAGTAGCTGGGACCACAGGCGCACACTATTGTGCCTGGATAATTTTTTTTTTTTTTTGAGACAGAGGCTCCCTCTGTTGCCCACGCTGGAGTGCAGTGGTGCTATCTCGGCTCACTACAACCCCTGCCTCCCGGGTTCAAGGGATTCTCTTGCCTCAGCGTCCTGAGTAGCTGGGATTACAGGCACCTGCCAACATGCCCAGCTAATTTTGATATTTTTAGTGGCGATGGGGTTTCACCAGTGTTGGCCAGGATGGTCTCGATCTCTTGACCTCATGATCCGCCCACCTCGACCTCCCAAAGTGCTGGGATTTCAGGCATGAGTGACCGCGCCCAGCCTGCCTGGCTAATTTTTGTAGAGATGGGGGTCTTGCCATTTTCTCCAGGCTGGTCTCAAACTCCTGGGCTCAAGCAATCTGCCCTGTTTGGCCTCCCAAAGTGCTGGGATTACAGGCTTGAGCCACCACACCCGGCCCTAATTTGACATTTCTAACAAGTCCCCAGGTGAGGCTGCTGTTCCTGGTTTGAGAATCGCTGAACTAGACCAGTAGGTGCTGGGATGTGAGTCTGCCTGGAGACTCCCAGCCCCTGGGGGCCAGGGACCAGCTATCATCAACTTCCATTTCTGCTAAGTGACTGTCAAAAGCACAGGCAGGTGTCCTTTAAGCACCTTCTGAACAGGCAGGTTTCTCTTCATTGGCCCATGCACAATGGTGCTGGTTGCCTTGGCAACAGCCAGCAGCAGCCAAGCAATTTTGGGTACAGAATCATGGGGCTTGTGTCACATTGGGGACACAGGGCAAACGTTCTGGCCCATTGGCATGCGGACAAGAATGGGGAGGAAGAAGGGGAGAAAGGGCATGGCTTCTAAAGCCCTGTCTCCCCGAACACATCTTCTCATTTCCCTAGAATCTGGCTCTGGCATGCAAAGCCAGAAGAGTTGAAACTTTGGTTGTGTAACAGAGAGGAACAAAGAATAGGAGTGAAATCGGGGAAGCGGGGGTGAGTATGCAGGGAGTAGGAAGGAGAAAGAAGCCATCCTGGGCGCTGAGAACCGCTGCATGCACCAGGCCACGAAACACACACACAGCAACTCATTTAATCCTTACACAATTGCCTGGGTCCGCGTGCCCAGGACCCATCCGTGGCCACGTGGCTGGCTGGAAACCCGATCTGCTGTAGCTAAAGGTCGTGTTTGCTTTCCCATTTCATTTTCTTTCCTTTCTCTCTTTTTTTTCACAACACGAATGAAAGCCCTGGTTTGTATTGCTTTCTCATTTCAGGGTTGCCTCTTTGAAACCGTTAAACTTTCACCATGTTAGGAGGACCCAGGGGTGTGGGGCAGCAAAAAGGCAGGGAAGAAGGTCTGGGGAAGTTATCTGGACATTGAAGAGAGCCAGGTGGGGCAACCATCCTCGGGGCTTTGCACTTGACAGCAACCGCCCCCCTCCTGTTTCTCTGATCTCATTTTAATAGAAATGGGGTTGGCTGAGTGCAGTGGCTCATGCCTTTAATCCTAACACATTGGGAGGCCGAGGCAGGTGATCACCTGAGGTCAGGAGTTCGAGACTAGCCTGGCCAACATGATGAAACCCATTTCTACTCAAAATTCAAAAATTATCTGGGCATGGTGGTGTGCTCCTGTAATCTCAGCTACTCAGGAGGTTGAGACAGGAGAATCACTTGAACCTGGGAGGCGGGGGTTGCAGTGAGCTGAGATCACACCCCTGTACTCTTGCCTGGATGACAGAGCAAGACACCATCTCAAAAAAAGAAAAAAGAGAGAGAGAGAGAAATAGGGGGTGTCACTGTGTTGTCCAGGTCGGTCTTGAACTCCTGGCCTCAAGTGATCCTCCTGCCTCAGCCTCACAAATTGCTGGGATCACAGGCATGAGCCACTATGCCTGGCCGCCACTGACTTTATCCAGGGAGCGTAATAAAGACTCTTGTCCAAGCCCATGCATTTGGTTCCGTCTAATTGGAATTTGGCCCCCGATATCCAGAAAGAGAGTCTGTGCTTCTGCACTTTGGTGATGTTCTTATCCCTGACCCTGTAGGGTCATCCCAGCGCTATAGTTCCGGGAAATGTACCAACTCACTTGCCTTGCACCCTCATGGACACCTCTCAAGGGAAATGAACTGTCCTGTCCAAAGGCCATGGTGTGGTACTTGACACACATGAGACACTGTGTCAGAAGCTGGTGTGACATCTGTAGTTCTGAGGAAATGGGAGTGTCATCTCATTGGATCAACCACACCCCTCTAGCATCTGTGGGGCATGTAAATCTAGTTTCTCTCAATGCCAAGTTAATCTGGGATCTACTTTTTCTGTTCTTTCTTTTTTTTTTTTTTTTTGAGATGGAGTTTCACTCTTGTTGGTGAGGCTGGAGTGCAGTGGCACAATCTCAGCTCATGCAACATCTGCCTCCCAGTTTCAAGCGATTCTCCTGCCTCAGCCTCCTGAGTAGCTGGGATTACAGGCACACACCACCACGCCCAGCTAATTTCATATTTTTAGTAGAGATGGGTTTCTCCATGTTTATCAGGCTGGTCTCGAACTCCTGACCTCAGGTGATCCACCCACCTCAGCCTCCCAAAGTGCTGGGATTACAGGCATGTGCCACCATGCCCAGCTAATTGTGTATTTTTAGTAGAGGCAGGTTTCTCCATGTTTTTCAGGCTGGTCTCCAACTCCTGACCTCAGGTGATCCACCCACCTTCGCCTCCCAAAGTACTGGGATTACAGATGTGAGCCACCTCGCCCGACCAGGATCCACTTTTTCTTTTCTTTCTTTTTTCTTTTCTTTTCTTTTTTTTTTTTTAGAGACAGAGTCTGGCTCTGTTGCCCAGGCTGGAGTGCAGTGGCACAATCACAGTTCACTGTAGCCTCAGCCTCCAGGCTCAAGTGAGCCTCCCACCTCAGCCTCCTGAGTAGCTAGGACTACAGGCATGCGCCACCACACCTAATTTTTTATTTTTTGTAGAGACGGGGTCTTGCTCTGATGCCCAGTTTGGTTTCGAATTTCTGGCCTCAAACAATCCCCCGCCTCGTCCTCCCAAAGTGCTGGGATTATAGGCGTGAGCCACCATGCCTGGCTCCACTGCTTTTATTTGTTTTCTTTTTGAGATGGAGTCTCACTCTCTCATCCAGGCTGGAGTGCAGTGACACGATCTTGGCTCACTGCAACCTCTGCCTCCTGGATTCAAGTGATTCTCATGCCTCAGCCTCCCAAATAGCTGGGATTACAGGCACCCACCACCACAACCGGCTAATTTTTGTATTTGTTTAGCAGAGATGGGGTTTCGCCATGTTGACTAGGCTGGTCTTGAACTCCTGAACTCAAGTGATCTGTGCGCCTCTGTCTCCAAAGTGCTGGGGTTACAGGTGTGAGCCACCATGCCCAGCCCGGATAGATTTTTAAAAAATGTTTTGTAGAGACAGAATCTCACTGTGTTACCCAAGCTGGTCTTAACTCTTGGCCCCAGGAGTTGGCCTCACTTTGGAATGCTGAGGTGGGCAGATCACCTGAGATCAGGAATTTGAGAC
This sequence comes from Cheracebus regulus, assembly GCA_963574635.1. Classification (NCBI taxonomy): domain Eukaryota; kingdom Metazoa; phylum Chordata; class Mammalia; order Primates; family Pitheciidae; genus Cheracebus; species Cheracebus regulus. The sequence goes on along the minus strand of CAUYQU010062272.1, from coordinate 87,516 downwards.
CAGCCTGACCAATATGCTGAAACCCTGTCTCTACTAAAAATACAAAAATTAGCCAGGCGCAGTAGCTCATGCCTGTAATCCTAGCACTTTGGGAGGCTGAGTTGGGTCGATCACTTGAGGTCAGGAGTTCGAGACCAGCCTGACCAACATGAATAAACCCTGTCTCTACTAAAAATACAAAATTAGCTGGACGTGGTGGCGCATGCCTGTAATCCCAGCTACTTGGGAGGCTGAGGCTGGAGAATTGCTTGAATAGGGGAGGCGGAGGTTGCAGTGAGCTGAAATTCTGCCATTGCACTCTAGCCTGTGCAATGAGAGGGAAACTCCATCTCAAAAAAATATACAAAAATTACCCAGGCGTGGTGGCATGTGACTGTCCCAGCTACTAGGGAGTTTGACATAGGAGAATTGCTTGAACCCGGGAGGCAGTTACAGTGAGCCAAGATCATGCCATTGCACTCCAGCCTGGGCATCAAAGGGAGACTTCGTCTCAAAAAAAAAAACCCCAAAACATTAGGTATATAAATAATTATGTTGGAAGGGTGTAGGAAGGGGAGGTGAGCTATGGTTTAAATGACCTAACTCACATCAGCAGGACTCCAGAAGTAACATCTTCCCTCACTTCCCACCACAATTGTTTGAGAAGACACAAACAGTAACTTTCTATACCTGCTGTTCCAACCTTATATATTTCTTTTATCAATATGTCTCAGAGATTGTTCTGTTTAAGCAATGAGCTTCCTTGGTTGTTTGTGTGAGATGAAGTTTCGCTCTGTCACCCAGGCTGGACTACAGTGGTACGATCTCCATTCTTTGCAGACTCTGCCTCTCAGGTTCAAGTGATTGTCCTGCCTCAGACTCCCTACTAGCTGGGATTACAGGTGCCCACCACCATGCCCAGCTAATGTTTTGTATTTTTAAGAGACGAGGTTTCACCATGTTGGCCAGGCTGGTCTCAAACTCCTCATCTCAAGTAATCCACCTGCCTCAGTCTCCCAAAGTGTTGGGATTACAGGTGTGAGCCACCATGCCTGGCCGGCCCCTTGTTTGTTTTTATAGTTGAATGGTATCCGAATGTGGATGTAGCAACAGTAAGTATAAAGTCTGTTTCCACACAGCTTCACTAATTGTGTGTCATCAACTTTTGGATTTTCTCATAGTCAGGTAAAAAATGGCATCTCAGCCAAGTTTTCATTTGCATTTCTTTATGCATGCAGTAGAGGCACTTTTCGTGTAGTTAAGAGTCATTTGTGTTTCTTTTAATGTGAACTGATGACATATCTTTTGCCTAATTTGTGTGAATTAGTTTTTTCTTATTAATTAGTAGTGTCCTTTATTAAGCAAACTAGTCCTTTAAATATAAATAATTGCAAATGTTTTCTCCTAGTTTGTCATTTGTCTTTTGACTTTGCTTCTAGCTGTTTGTCACACATCGAGTTTTGATATTTTCAGTTTTATTAATTTAGTTTTATTTTTTAAAATAGAAACAGGGTTTCGCCACGTTGCCCAGGCTGGTCTCAAACGCCTGAGCTCAACTGATCCTCCTGCCTTGGACTTCCAAAGTGCTGGGATTACACGTCTGAGCCACCGAGCCTGGCTGAGTTTGATTTTTCTCCACTTCCTGGGCTCAGGTAATACTCTAACCTCAGCCTCCCGAGTAGTTGAGACTACAGGTGCTCACAAGGCCCAGCTAATTTTTTGTTGTTGTTTATAGACTAGTTGGGGCCACGTGGCAAGAAGAGAAGCTTCCTTGTCAGTGGGTGTAGTAGAAAGCAGAGGTGACATAAATAGGAAGCCAGCTGGGCACGGTGGCTCACAGCTGTCATCCTAGCACTTTGGGAGGCTGAGGCAGATGGATCACCTGAGGTCAAGAGTTTCACACCAGCCTGGCCAACATGGTGAAACTCTGTCTCTAGTAAAGATGGGGTTTCCCCATGTGGTCCAGGCTGGTCTTGAACTCCTGGGCTCAAGTGATCCTCTGGCCTCGGCCTCCTAAAGTGCTGGGATGACAGGTGTGAACCCTGCACTCAGCCCAGATTATTTCTCAATATGTTCATTTATGGCTTCTGAGGTTTATGTCATAATTTCATAATTTAGAAATATCTCTTGGAGATTACTAACACAAATTCTCCTCTGGACTTTTGGGGGCTTTTTTTTTTCTTCTTCCTTAAAAAATCATTTAAATATTTTGTCTATCTGGAATGTATATTAGTGTAAGATGTGAGATGTGGATGCAACCTACTTTTTTCACCCCAGTTGGCCAGTGAGTGTTCTTTTTTTGGGCGGGAGGTGGGGAGGGAAGGACAGGAAGGTAGGACAGTGAGGAGGGTATTGACTGAAGAGAAGCTTCTGCCGGGCGCGGTGGCTCGCGCCTGTAATCCCAGCACTTTGGGAGGCTGAGGTGGGTGGATCCCCTGAGGTCAGGAGTTGAGGATCAGCCTGGTAAACATGGTGAAACCCTGTCTCTACTAAAATACAAAAATTAGCCAAGTATGGTGGTATGCACCTGTAGTCTCAGTTACTCAGGAGGCTGAGGCAGGAGAATTGCTTGAACCCAGGAGGTGGAGGTTGCAGTCAGCCTAGATTGTGTCACTGCACTCCAGCCTGGGGTGACAGAGCGAGACCCTGTCTCAAAAAAAAAAAAAAAAAAAAAGAAGCTTCCTTGCCAGTGGGTGTAGCAGAAACCAGAGGTGGACATAGGAAGGCAGCTGGGCACGGTGGCTCACACCTGTAATCCCAGCACTTTGGGAAGCTAAGGCAGATGGATCACCTGAGGTCAGGAGTTCCAGACTAGCCTGGCCAACATGGTGAAACCCTGTCTCTATTAAAAATACAAAAATTAGCTAGGTGCAGTGGCTCACACCTATAATCCCAGCTACTTGGGAGGCTGAGGCAGGAGAATCGCTTGAACTCAGGAGGCAGAAGTTGCAGTAAGCCCAGATCATGCCACTGCACTCCAGTCGTCTAGGTGACACAGTGAGACTCCATCTCCAAAAAAAAAAAAAAAAAAAAAAAGGAGGCTGCTGAGATCATCAAGGTAAACGGTGAACTCACGTGGCCCTAACTAGAGCAGGGACAGCAGAAAAGATAAGAGGAAGTCCTAGAATTCACAGGACCTGGTTATTGGTTCAATGGGAAAAGCCCAAAGAGGTAAAATGCCTGTTTCCTGATGTTTCCTTAGTGATGCTACGATATTATCAGCAGAGAGAGAAGATTCAGTGTTTTAGGAGTTCTGGTTTCACAAAAAAGCAGGGGGCATGGAGTCAGAGTCCAAATTTGGGGCGTCACTGGGACAGCCAGGGGAGACGTCCAACAGAGTGTAGAAAAGATGGCACAGTGTATCAGATAGCTGGGTGATGAATTTTTCTGCAGCTCGCTCCAGGGGCGGATGTGGGAATTATCTGTTCAGTCCCTTAGTTGGATAGGTATTGTGCCCCACCCTGAGGGCTACTGCATTTATCCAATCTGTTGGAGGGACTGGTTTCTGGACATAGGAAGCCTGGTACCCAGACCATGGTAATAATCTCTTTATATAGGATTTTGTTATTTTCACAATATTTTAAAGATGGAGAGTGGATGGGAATGGTGGCTCACATCTTTAATCCCTGTACTTTGGGAGGCCGAGGCAAGGGGTCACTTGAGGCCAGGAGTTTGAGACCAGCCTGGGCAACATAGTGAGACCTTGTCTCTACAGAAAATTTAAAAATTGTGCTCACACTTGTAATCTCAGCACTTTGGGAGGCCAAGGTGGGAGGACTGCTTGAGGCCAGGAGTTTGAGAGCAGCCTGAGAAACATGGCAAAACACCATCTCTACAAAAAAATTTCAATTAACTTTCTTTAAACTGAAAAATAAAAATAAAAAAAATTAGCTGGGTGTGATGGCACATGTCTGTAATTCCAGCTACTAGGGAGGCTGAGGTGGGAGGTTCACATGAGCCTAGGAGGTGGAGGCTGCACTCCAGCCTGGGTGACAAAGGGAGATCCTGTCTCAAAAAGTAAATAATATATATTATAGAATATATTATTTATATAATATATAAATATGCTATATTTATATATTTATTATATATAAAATACACAATATATAAAAATGTCATATATATATATATTTTCTGAGACAGAGTCTCGCTCTGTCAGCCACGCTGGAGTGCAGTGGTGCAATCACGGCTCACTGCAACCTCTGCCTCCTGGATTCAAGTGAGTCTCCTGCCTCAACCTACCAAGTAGCTGGGATTACAGGCACCTGCCACCATGCTAGGCTAATTTTTGTATTTTTAGTAGATACAGAGTTTTGTCATGCTGGCCAGGCTGGTCTCAAACTCCTGACCTCAGTGATCCATCAGCCCTGGTCTCCCAAAGTGCTGGGATTACAGGCATAAGCCACCGTGCCCGGCCTATCTTTAAAAGATGGAGAAGGAACCCTGAAAGAAGTGAGCTGCTCAGTGCTGCAAAAGGAATTCACAGCACAGCTGGTAATAATAAGTGGTAGCAGTAATAACAATGGCGATGAGAACACTTAGTAACACCCTGCTGTAAATCCTTTAGGAACAAAGGTTATACCACTGAAACTTCATGACCCTGTAACATAGAAACCATAGCAGAAGGCAGAGGTGGGCTTCAGACTCCCACCAAGGCTGCCAGACTTTTCAAACCCCAGAAGCTCTCTGTACCCCGCCACCACTCCTCTTCCATACAGGGCTTGGCTCCTGCTTGGTCACTTCCCACCCTCAACTGGCCAGCCTTCAAATTCGAACTCTAGGCAAGGTGTGGGGCCTCACACCTGTAATCCCAGCACTTTGAGAGGCCGAGGAGGGAGGATCGATTGAGGCCAGTTCGAGACCAGCCTGGGCATCATGGCGAGACTGCATCTCTGCAAAAAAATAAATAAAATAAAATAAATTAACTAGGTGTGGTGGCGCGCGCCGGTAGTCCCAGTAGCCCAGGAGTTGAAGGCTGCAGTGAGCTGTGATTGCACCACTGCACTCCAGCCCGGGCGTCAGAGCAAGATCCTGTCTCTAAAAACAAACGCGCACCCTCCGCCGTCAGATTGGATGGAGGGAACCCAGGGAGACGACCCGGACCTTTAGCCTCGCCCTCTTCAGGTGAGGAAACTGAGAGCCGTGGAGAAGACAATGGGGCGATCACAAGCGAGCGGTGGCCCCAAGGAGGAGGCCAGACCGGCGGGCGCACAGCTACGGCCCTGCGGTGACCTCCAGGAGGGTGGGCAGCCGGCCAGGTGAACCGCAGGGTCGGAGCCAGGCGACACTACCACCCCAAGAACGACTCACTTTGGTTTCTCCGCTGGGCAACCCAGCAGAGCCGCGAGGGGGCGTGGCCAGACGGGCAGTACCAAGAGCGCAGATTCTCTGGGTGGGGAGCGCGGGGCCCCGGTAGCGCGCAAGGCTTGAGTGGGAGGGGCGGCGGCCCTATGGCCACGCCTTCACCCCCGCGGCCCGCGAGGGCTGTGGTAGCGTCTCAGTGGTGCGGGCCTGCGTCCTGCCCAGGGGCCCCCAGAGAGCAGGCGGGGTGCCCGCGGTGAGTACGAACCTTCGCGGTGACAGCCGGTGGGTGAGGTCGGGTTCCGGGGTTCGGGGTTGCTGGGCGCTTCAGTTCGCCGCGGCCGCCCGGCTCTCCGCGTCGGGGTGGGTTCTCTGGCCGGGGCGCGGCGCGTCTCGCCCGACGCTCGGGCGGAAGGCATGGCTCCCACCCCGGCCCTCCGCGTCGCCCTTCCCCTAGAACTGCCCTGCGGCGGCCTGAGGATTGACTTTTCCACAACCTGGGCCTAGGGAGCCCGGCAGGTCCTCGGCTGAGGGTCGGGGCTCAGGGTCCAGTCCCTGCACCGCCGCCCCCCACGGGCTAAGCCACTTTAACTCTCCGTGTCTCAGTTTCCTCATCTGTACGATGGGCCTCGGGAAGCAGGAATTCCGGGGGCACTTAAGGTGAGAGGCGCTCGATGCGTCCTAACGGGAGCCGAATCTGACCCTGCAGCATCAGGTGGGCTGAACCGAGCCCCCCCAGCCCCGCGTGCATCTATCCCCGAGTGCAGCCCCCCTCTAAGGCAGGTGTCTCGGCGGCCCCCGCAACACACCTTGCCCGGTTCTCCTGGGGAGCTGAAACTCCCTTAGCTCGTGGGAGCAATTGGGTAAGAGTTCGAAGTCGCCTGAGCTCCAGGGGGAGGAGGGAGGGGGGTTTCAGTGAGCTTGACCTCAACTTTCTGCGTGTTGTTTTAAAGCGAGTTACCCTTGTGTAAACTGGTGACCAGTCAAGGAGTTTGGGGCTGTTTTTTTTTTTCTCCTTAATCTCCTTCCCTCCTCCCTCCCATTTGGGGCTGTTTCAGTGAAAGTGGCTGTCTCCTTTCTTAAACCCTTAAAGCTGCAGCCTTGCCTTGCCTCTGAGCTTGGCCAAGCTGGAGCATGATGCTAGCACAAAGAGAGACAGGACTGGACTGGGTGCCCTGGCTTTGAGTCTTGGCTAACTATAATAGCAAGATACCTTCTGGAGCTTGTTTTCTGATCAGTGAGTCGGATAGTAAGATAGCACCCTCCTCTCCCCACAAGGTTGAGTTTCTGAGGATCAAGACAGGGTCCCAGAGAGTGGCATAGAGAGCTTTAGTCTTCCTGGTAAGCAGAGCGTTTATGGAACCCTCTGGAATCCAGTGTCCCCACCATTGTTGACTGCTGTAATTCCTTGGGCCTTGTTCTATGGAGAAGGCATTGATTGATTAACCTCTTATAAGAAATCCCTTCTGAGTAGTTATGGAGTTGGCTTGGTCAGGAGAAAAGCCCCAAAGGCCCAGTTAGTAAACTAGGACCCAGAAGGGTCCACTTCCTTTTTCTGGGAGGAGGGCTGTCTTAGAAGTTCTTATTTTCGTGGTTTTTGAGCTACTTAATGACCTTCATACCATATAATGTTGGAAACGGTTTCTCTGAGCAGATAGCTTATTATAAAAAGTATTTGTGTGGCTGGGCACAGTGGCTCACGCCTGTAATCCTAGCACTTTGGGAGGCTGAGGTGGGTAGATCACCTGAGGTCAGGAGTTCAAGACCAGCCTGGCCATCATGGTGAAACCCCATCTTTAAAAATAATAATAATAATAATAAAAGTATTTGTGCAACATCTGCATTTCAAAGAATGGAATGTTAGCTTCCAGTTGTGTGGTGGTGTGGACACTTAGGAATGGTCTTAATTTTCCAAAATTCTTCAAGTCTAGCACTTGAAAAAATAATAGGTAGATTTGAAATGAAACAACCCAGGGATATTCCTGAAAATAGCAGCATTGACCGCAGCCAATGTAAATCAGGTGTGCATCATCCTGGGTAGTAGGAGTTTTTAAATGCCACAGAGGATGTTTGCTGCCTGACAAACTTGAATCTTAGGACCTGCTGTTGGGTGACTCTGTGTTGATCCACCCTTAACCCCTTGAAAATCAGGAGCTGTATTGGGTAAGTCTGTGTATACTTAGGAGGCAGACCAGTTGAAATCAAAACTGTTGGCAAATCAAGAATGTTTACTTGTGAAGCCCATGGAACATTTCAAGTTAAAAATAGTTTAGCCTTTAAGGAACTTTTTTTTTTTTTTTTTGAGACAGGTCTCATTCTGTGGTGCAGGCTGGGGTGCAGTGGCACAATCATAGCTCACTGCAGCCTCAACCTCCAGCATTCAAGCAGTCCTCCCTCCTTAGCCTCCAAAGTGGCTGAGAGTACAGGCACGCACCACCACACCCAGCTAATTTTTTAAATGTTTTTGTAGAGATTTGGTTTTGCCATGTTGCCCAGGCTGGTCTCGAACTCCTGGGCTCAAGTGATCCTCCTGCTTTGGCCTCCTAAAGTGCTGAGATTACAGGTGTGAGCCACCATGCTTGGCTTTCTTATTTCTTATTTATTTCTTTTATTTTTTTCTGATGGGAGTTCATGAAGTTATAGGACCTTTCATGGTTCCAGAGAGGTTGGCCGCTCCTAAAAGAGCCTCAGCGTCCTTGTGCTTTGCAGAGGAGCAGAACAGTGGACTGGGAGAAACAGAGGTCAAGGTCTAGCAGTAGTACTGTGTGTGGCCTCAGTTGAGCACTTAGGGATTGAACTTTTTATTATATGTCAGACTCACTTACAAATTAAAGTTTGGAAAAAGTGAAGTGGAGAAATTACAATTTCCTTTTTTTGAGACTGAGTCTCGTTCCGTTGCCCAGGTGGGAGCGCTGTCGGCTCACTGCAGCCTCCACCTCCTGGGTTCAAGTGATTCTCCTGCCTCAGCCTCCCAGGTAGCTGAGATTACAGGTAACCACTACCTGTCCAAAGATTTTGTGCTCATTAGCACACAGCCTCCCAGGTGGTTACAGCCTTAAAAGACTTTAAAATGCCAATTCTAGGCTGGGTACAGTGGCTCATGCCCGTAATCCCCACACTTTGGAAGACTGAGTTGGACATACTGCTGAGTCCAGGAGTTTGAAACCAGCCTGGGCAGCATGGTGAATCCCTGTCTCTCTTAAAAAACAAACAAAAAAACACGCACACACACAAAAATTGCAGTGACTCACGCCTGTAATCTCAACACTTTGGGAGGCTGAGGTGGGCGGATCACTTGAGGTCAGGAGTTTGAGACCAGCCTGGCCAAAATGATGAAACCCTGTCTCTACTAAAAATACAAAAATTAGCTGGGTGTGGTGGGTGCATACCTGTAATTCCAGCTACTCAGGAGGCTGAGGTAGGAGAATTGCTTGAATCCGGGAGGTGGAGGTTGCAGTGAGCCAAGATCACGCCACTGCACTCCAGCCTGGGTGACAGAGTGACACTGTGTCTCAAAAAACAACAACAACAACAACAAAAAAACAGCAACTTGTTTTTCTGTGCAGTTCTGTCATCTGGCATTGAGCAGAAATCTGGACCCACCGAGCAGGTGGGAGAAGCACCTGAGTCAGACGTCAATTAACTGCTTGCACCAGCCACTGGCCTACACCAAGCCTTAGTTTCTTTGTCCATAAAGTCAGAGAAAGAATCCCCATACCACCTGCCTCTGGGACAGCTCAGAAGGTGTTACCCTGTCAACAGTGGGTCCTGCTTCCTCTTCTTGGCAGTGTTTGGATACCTGTGTTGTGATACATAAACACACATTTGGCCTCAGGATCTGTGTAGTTTCTGGTTTGAGCACTTGAGACCTCTCATAGGGAAGGAAGCAAATGTAAAAATCAACAAGAATGGCATGGTATGTTCCATTCATTCTTGAGGTGATTGGGTGAGGTGTTTATTGGTGCTGAGCCTGGTGTTTGTTTCCACAACAGGGCTCCATGGAAGAGGTGACGTTTGGGTCGGGTCTTGGCAGATTGCTAGGAGTTCTCTGAGTCCACCCAGGCTTTGGGGGTGTGTAGGGTGTAGGTTACATGAGGCTGAGGTTGCGTGGTGGCACTTGTTTGCAGTAGTCTTAGGAACCATGCGAATAGATGGGGAGGTGTTTTAAAAGGTCAGGGCTGTGTGGCTAGCTCGGAACAGTGTTTTCTTTCCTTCCTTTTTTTTTTTTTTTTAAAGACAGGGTCTCACTCTGTCACCCAGGCTGGAGTGCAGCGGCGCGATCTTGGCTCATTGCAACCATTGCCTCCTGGGTTCAAATAATTCTTGTGCCTCAGCCTCCTGAGTAGCTGGGATTACAGGCATGTGCCACCATGCCCGGCTCAGGAACAGTGTTTCCTTGCACTGCGTATTTTCCTGCTGCCTAATAGCCTTCCTCTGGTTGAACAAACAACCATTTGGGAAATTTTTAGTGTGCCTAAATTTGCAGTCATACTGTTTTAGAGCTCTACATCTGAAAGTTTTTCCTCCCCAAGCGAGACGTTTACGTCAGTTGTGTACTTGTTGGGATTAGTGTGCACACGCCTGTGTGTGTGTGTGTGTACATATGAGAGAGGGAGAGAAGACGGTGGAGTCCATGGGGCAAACCATGGTTCTTTGCAGGTTGGTGGCTCCAGTTGGTGAGGTTCACTGGAGCCACATTTGCCAGTTTGTTTGTTTGTTTCTTTCTCTGTTTCTCTTTCTCTTTTTTTTTTTTTTTTTTTTTTTTTGAGACAGAGTCTTTTTCTGTCACCCAGGCTGGAGCACAGTGGCATGATCTTGGCTCACTGCAACCTCTGCCTCCCAGTTGTCAAGCAATTCTTCTGCCTTAGCCTCCTGAGTAGCTGGGGTTACAGGTTCATGCCACCATGCCTGGCTACTTTTTTTTGTATATTTAGTAGAGACGGGGTTTCACTGTGTTGGCCAGGCTGGTTTTGAACTCCTGACATCAAGTGATCCACCTGCTTCAGCCTCCCAAAGTGCTAGGATTACAGGCGTGAGCCACTGTGCCTAGCATAAAAATTGAATTCTTTAGAAGATATCCGGTAGGAAAACAGAAGGGGAAAAGTTGCCTTTTGTCTACCTGGATGTAGTAACAGGGAGGAAGATGGGGCACTTAGGCATGTCCTCTAACCTGGAACGGATGTAATTTACTTCCAGGTGAAAGTTAGGAACGGTACTTAGTCATTCTGTTTATCTCTCCTCCTTTTTATCTTCAGTGCCTTTTCCTGCAGCAGGGATTACGGGCACATGCCACCACGCCTGGCTACTTTTTTTGTATTTTTAGTAGAGACAGGGTTTCACTGTGTTGGCCAGGCTGGTTTTGAACTCCTGACCTGTTTGCTGAGCTCAGCATCCACATCACCTCTGTGATGTTGATGCAGGTGTCTGTGTCCTTATGATATCTCAGTCTTCGTGAGGATACATCATCAGTGCGTTAGGTAGGCTGGGTCTGTACAAAGGTTTGCAGGATTAGATAGGAACACATGAACTCTGGTCACCTTTCTGAACTCATATATAATGACTGTAGGTCACCTGGGGTCAGTTTTCAACACTGCAAACAGGGACGGCAGTTCTTGAACACACAGGAGAATGTATTAGCCAATGGTGCCTGGGATCATTCAGAGTGCAGTTTGGCTGGTACACAGCCTGGGCTTCAGAAAATGTTCCATCAGTTATTTGTGGTCTTGTGAAGAAAAGCCACTGTTGGTTTTGGTTAAGAGCTTCAGACCCTTCGTAACTGCTTATGAAACCACACAGTCTACCTGGACACATTGGACGTGTTCCTTATGTAATGTGATTTGCAAAGTCTGAGGAGTCATTCAGTGTCACAGCAGTGATCAAAAGCTCCCAGCCCCTCTACCTGAAGCCTCCGCAACAAGAGCTGTCTCTGTCAGTGGCCTCACTGACTTCCTGGGCCCTGAAGCTCCAGGGACAAAAGACACCTGTCCCTTTTCCCTTCCTCTCCGTTCTGGAACTCCCACCACTACCCAGTCCTGTCAGGGTTTGGTCTTTGAATCTCTTTCTACTGCTGTGGTCTCACTGTAACCCTTGTCACTTCCTGCTGTGCCGACCCCTAATTGACCCATAATTCTCCCTCTCTTCCCCTCCCCACCACATCGCAAGATCTTTCCATGGTACCATTGCTAGTTGATCTTGGAGAATGTATAATCACTGTCACTGTCTTTTTTTTTTTTTTTTTAATTTGAGACAGAGTCTTACTCTTAGCCCAGACTGGAGTGCAGTGGTGAGAACGTGGCTCACTACAACCTCTGCCTCCCGGGTTCAAGTGATTCTCATGCGTCAGCCGCCCGAGTAACTGGGACTACAGGCACATGCCACCATACCCAGCTAATTTTTGTATTTTTAGTAGAGACAGAGTTTCACCATGTTGGCCAGGCCAGTCTCGAATTCCTGGCCTCAAGCAATCCACCCAGCTCAGCCTCCCAAAGTGCTGGGATAACAGGTGTGAGCCACCGCGGCTGGCCACTGTCACTGTCTTGTGTGTTTTCTTCTCCATCTGCTTTCATAAAGAATAAACAGTGGTGTCTAATGAAAAGTATCTAATTCTCCCCTCCCTAGTAGCAATATGGTTGGAATAGAAGGTGAATTCAGTGAGAACAGGGAACTTCCCTGTTTCTGCGAGTTAAGCTGGTGCATAGAAGAATGCCAGGCATATGGTAGGCACTTGGATGAATGGATGGATGAATAAATATGGCTTCTATCCCCCAAGTTTACTGCTGAGCTCTCTCCTGCATATTGACTGAGCCCAGATGTCAAAATTGGGTCTGATCTGTATTTTTTTTTTCTTTTTGAGAGAGAGTCTGTCGCTCTGTCGCCCAGGCTGGAGTGCAGTGGTGCAATCTCTGCTCACTGCAACTTCTCCCTCCTAGGTTCAAGCAATTCTCGTGCCTCAGCCTCCTGAGTAGCTGGGATTACAGTTGTGTGCCATCACGCCTGGCTAATTTTTTTGCAATTTTAGTACAGAAGGGGTTTCGCCATGTTGCCTAGGCTGGTCTCGAACTCCTGGCCTGAAGCGATCTGCCCTCCTTGGCCTTCTGAAATGCTGGGATTACAGGTGTGAGCCACTGCGCCTGGCCTGATCTGTGTTTTTGAAGATTATTCCCAGGTACAATAGGACCTTTTGGTAGGACTTTAGTTTTCCATCTAGGTATAAAATTTTGTATCTCCAGTTCCTTCTGTAGTTGGTAATTTATTCAGTAATCACTTTATAGTAGAAGAAGAACATTTTAACTCTTTCTAAATCTTTCTACATCAGTTACCTGGATGCTGAAGACATGGATAAATCTGCTTATTTTTTTTCTTTTTTTTAATTTAATGTTTTTTTTTAAAAGAAGGAGTTTCACCATATTGGGCAGGCTGGTCTTGAACTCCTGACTTCAGATGATCCGCCCACCTTAGCCTCCCAAAGTGCTGGGATTACAGGTGTGAGCCACTGCGCCCGGCTGGATAAATTTGCTTATTTAAAAACTTCCTGGGTCTGGTGCAGTGACTCATGCCTATAATCTTCGCACTTTGGGAGGCTGAAGTGGACAGATCGTTTGAGCCCAGGAATTCGAGACCAGCCTGGGCAAATGTCAAAGCACCATCTGTAAAAAAATGTTTAAAAATTAGCTGGGTGCGGCGGTGTGCGCCTATAGTCCCAACTACTTGGGAGGCTGAGGTTGGGGGAATCACCTGAGCTCGGGGAGGTTGAGGCTGCAGTGAGCCATGATCTCCATTGCACTCCATCCTGGGTGACAGAGCAAGACCCCATCTCAAATAATAATAAACAAAAAATAGAAAATTCCCAAAATTGAATAATTAATACATAATAGAAAAGTCTAATGAAAATAAAAGGAGTTGAGTGTAACTTTTGAGTGTCTGTGCTGGGTGTTTCTGTCTCATGTAACCAGCGTAGCACTGTGGGGATGGTCATCCTGGAGACAGGCTGTGATCAGTCATGTGCCCAGGATCCCAGGGTGCAGAGGTGGCATATCTGGGTTTTGAACCAAGGTCTGTTGACCTTTCATGGCTCAACTGGGTTGTGAGTTTGTTGAATTTCAGGTTCCACGCTTTCCTGAACCAAACCAAAAACCATACAGGGAACTGAAAGCTGAGAGCCTAGTCATTGAGAGAAAGACTCTGGGAGGTAATGGTACCAAAAACAGTCCAGGGGAGCTCTTGTGATTGAGCACACAACTCCGCCCAGAGCGTAGATGGCAAGGCAAAGAAGGACGGGTTTGCATTGCAAGCATTGGAAAAAGGAAGCCGATCAGTTTCTTGTTGGTATTTTTCAGCTGGGCACGATGGCTCATTTCTGTAGTCCCAGCACTTTGGGAAGCTGAGGCAGGAGGATCGCTTCTGGCCAGGAGTTTGAGACCAGCCTGGGCAACAGAGAGCTACCCTGTCTCTTCGACAAGAAAATACACATTTAAAAACTAGCCCAGGCCTAGTGGTGTACAACTGTAGTCCCAGCTATTCAGGAGGCTGAAACAGGAGGATCACTTGAGCCTGAGAGTTCAGTGCTGCAGTAAGCTGTGATCGCACCACTATACTATAGCCTGGGTGTTGGAGCAAGACCCCGTCACTTAATTTTTTTTTTTTTTTTTTTGAGACGGAGTCTTGCTCTGTCGCCAGGCTGGAGTGCAGAGGCGCGATCTCGGCTCACTGCAACCTCAGCCTCCCAGGTTCAAGCGATTCTCCTGCCTCAGCCTACTGAGTAGCTGGGACTACAGGCACACACCACCACACACAGCTCAGCTTTGGATTTTTAGTAGATACAGGGTTTTGCTGTGTTGACCAGGATGGTCTCGATCTCTTGATTTCATGACCTCGTGATCCATCTACCTCGGCCATCCAAAGTGCTAGGATTACAGGCATGAGCCACCGTGCCCGGCCTTAAATTTTTTCAAAAAGTGCTTTTCCCTGGGCCTTTACATGAGGATCGTTGAATAAAGCAATGAGCAGCAGCCTCTGTACTCAGCAAGTGTAGAGCTGCGTTTATGTGCCAAGCTCTCTTCGAGGTGCTGGGACTACCCTTGTGTGTGGAAAAAATCAGTAAGATGAAAGATGATGTTGGCCGAGGCCAGGGTGGAGGCGCTGTTTTCAAGAACAGAGGAATGTTCCCACAGGTGACCCTTTCTGGGTCCCATCTAGGTTAAGAGGCTGAGAGCTTCAGGCTCGATTGTAAATTCTGTAAGGGCAGATCTCTGGGAGGTGTACGCAAGAGAATAGAAACAGAGTGTTTATTTTAGCAGGCAGGAGTGAAGCCTGAGAATCTGGCCAAATGGTTCTGAAGTTCTTAGTACCTCTCATGTGCATGTCCTGCTTTTTTTTTTTTTTAAAGGCAAGACACTTGCTCCATCACCCAGGCTGGAATGCAGTGATAGGATCATTGTTCACTGCAGTCTCAAACTCATTAAGCCCTTCCAAGTGGCTGGGACTACAAGTACACACCACTATGCTTGGCTAGTTTTTCTTTTTCTTGAGACGGAGTCTCGCTGTGTCAGCAAGGCTGGAGTGCAATAGTGTGATCTCGATTCACTGCAACCTTTGCCTCCTCCCAGGTTCAAGCGATTCTCCTGCCTCCGCCTCCTGAGTAGCTGGGAATACAGGCACGTACCACCACGCCCTGCTAATTTTTGTATTTTCAGTAGAAACAGGATTTCACCAAGTTGGTCAGGCTGTGGTCTGCCTGCTTTTGGCCTCCCAAAGTGCTGGGATCACAGGTGCAAGCCTCCGCACCCAGCCTGCTTGGCTAGTTTTTCTTTCTTTCTTTCTTTTTTTTTTTGGTTTGCAGAGATGGGGTCTTGCTATGTTGCCCAGGCCGATCTCAAACTCCTGGGCTCAAACAGTCCTCCTGTTGACTTCCCAGAGTGCTAGGATTACAGGCATGAGCCACTGCACCTGGCCCCCTGCCTTTTTGCTGTGAAGTTTGAAGAGCTTGGCTTGGTTTCTTGCCCTTGAGTAGGTGATTTCAAGGCAGAGCCAAGAGGTCTTAGAATGCAGCATGACTCTGTTCTGATGCTCCTGGCTGAAAGTCCAGTGTGCTGTGCCATTGAGGGCGAAATGCTGACTTTGGTTTGGGAGATTCTGTTCATTCAGTCATTCAGCAAATAAATATTGGGTGCCGGCCAGGCGCAGTGGCTCATGCCTGTAATCCCAGTACTTTGGGAGGGCGAGACGGGTGGATCACCTGATGTCTGGGAGTTCACGACCAGCCTGACCAACATGGAGAAATCCCATCTCTACTAAAAATAAAAACTTAGCTGGGTGTGGTGGCACGTGCCTGTAATCCCAGCTACTCGGGAGGCTGAGGCAGGAGAATTGCTTGAACCTGGGAGGCAGAGGTTGTAGTGAGATGAGATCGCGCCATTGCACTCCAGCCTGGGCAACAAGAGTGAAACTCTATCACAAAAAAAAAAAAAAATATATATATATATATAGTGCTCATGTTATGCCAAACCTGATGAGCACTAGGGTTTCAGGGATGCAGGAGATCTCCGCCCAGACATGAGACCAATCTTGTGTCCTTCTGCAGGGATTATTTAATCTTGGGCAATACTGTCATCTGATGATGTGGCTGGAATATAAGCTGCAAAATGAACCCAAGGTCATTTGATGAGGCTGCGTCTACCTGTAACTTTGCCACGTCCTACAACAGTCTCTAAGGGCAGACAGCTGGTTGATAGAATAGCTCTGGAGACAGTTGGTCTGGGTTTGATTCCTGGTTCCACCATTTATCAATTCCCTGATGTTGGACAACGTACTTTAACCTTTGTGATAGTTACAGCTCATGTACCTCAGAGCAGTGTTGTAAGGATGATATGAAATAGTAGACTGTTGGCCAGGTGTGGTGATCCATGCCTGTAATCCCAGCACTTTGGGAGGGTGAAATGGGCCTGAGGTTAGGATTTTGAGACCAGCCTGACAAACATGGAGAAACCCTGTCTCTACCAAAAATACAAACTTAGCTGGGTGTGGTGGCACATGCCTATAATCCCAGCTACTGAGGAGGCTGAGGCAGGAGAATCGCTTGAACTCGGGAGGCAGAGGTTGCGGTGGGCTGACTCACGCCACTGCACTCCAGCCTGGTCAACAAGAGTGAAACTACGTCTCAAAAAGTCATATTGTAAGTGCTTAATACTTGCTGTTATGACATGTACATTACATTATAAGAGGGGAAGGTATTCTCTTAGACCCAACTCAATCAGGGCCAGGCTTGGTGGCTCATGCCTGTAATCCCAGCACTTTGGGAGATTGAGGCAGGCTAATGGCTTGAGCCCAAGTGTTTGAGACCAACCTGGGCAACAGGGCAAAACCCCATAGCTTACAAAAAAATTAACAGGGCCTGGTGGTGGGCACCTGTAGTCCCAGCTACACCAAGGCTGAAGCGGGAAGATCGCCTGAGCCCGGGAGGTCAAGGCTGCAGTGAGCTGTGATCACGCCACTGCACAGCAGCCTGGCTGACAGAGTGAGACCCTGCCTCA
Source organism: Cheracebus regulus (assembly GCA_963574635.1). Taxonomy (NCBI): domain Eukaryota; kingdom Metazoa; phylum Chordata; class Mammalia; order Primates; family Pitheciidae; genus Cheracebus; species Cheracebus regulus. Next base: position 70,708 of record CAUYQU010062272.1, on the reverse strand, counting down.
AAAACCCCAGAAAACAAAAAACAGGTCAGGAGCAGGGAATGACTGCTGATGGGTATGGGATTTCTTTTTTGGGATGTGAAAATGTTCTGGAATCTGGTAGTGGTGATGCTTGCACAGCGGGTGAATATAGTAAAAACCACTGAATCGCATACTTTAAAATGATGAATCGTATGTGAATTCTATCTCAGCTTTTTTTGTTCTTGTTTTTTGAGACTGAGTCTCGCTCCGTGGTCCAGGCTGGAGTGCAGTGGCCCAATCTCAGCTCACTGCAACCTCCGCCTCCCAAGTTCCAGCGATTCTCTTGCCTCAGCCTTCTGAGTAGCTGGGATTACAGGTGCCCACCACCACACCTGGCTACTTTTGGTATTTTTAGTAGAGACAGGGTTTCACCACCTTGGCCAGGCTGGTGTCGAACTCTTGACCTCAAGTGATCCACCCACCTCGGCCTGAGGCATGAGCCCCTGCTCCCAGCCTCTATCTCAGTTTTTTCAAAATCAGGTTTATAGGTCATGAGTTCTGGAGCAGCTAGACTCCCACCACTTCTGCCGCCAGTTTCCTATCACCTTGAGCAAGCCCTGTACACCTGCAGCAGACATATGTTCACTGCGTGTTTCTGGGCTCCCGCACGTTTTTTCTTTCTTTCTTTTTTTTTTGAAACAGAGTCTCACTCTGTCGCCAGGCTGGAGTGCAGTGGCGCAATCTCGGCTCACCGCAACCTCCGCCTCCCAGGTTCAAGCGATTCTCCTGCCTCAGTCTCCCGAGTAGCTGGGATTACAGGCATGCACCACCATACCCAGCTAATTTTTGTATTTTTAGTAGAGATGGGATTACACCATGTTGGCCAGGCTGGTCTCAAACTCCTGACCTCGTGATCTGCCTGCCTCAGCCTCCCAAAGTGCTGGAATTACAGGTGTGAGCCACCGTGCCCAGCTGCTCCCACACATTTCTAAGCCCTCTTGAAATTAACTTTCGGTAATGGTCTGTGAGAGGAAGTGATGTATGTCACTGCTGGATGGAAGTATTTAAGAGCCAGGGCTGGGCCCTCCAACAATCTTCCTCCCATGAAGACGGACCCAGAAGTTGTATGTTGAGATGGTGGAATGACAAGAGAAAAAGCTGCTTGAACCAGAGTCAGCTTATGGAAGCCAAGGGCCTGGCAGAGTCACCCTGCCCACACTAGTCGTTGCTTAGAGTTCGGCATGAAGCTATGGGATGGGAGCACTGCTCAGAAGGACTTTTTTTCTAGTGCTGTGGCCTGGAGAACTTTCCCTCTAGCCTCTCATGCAGGCCTACTGTGTGATGTGGTCTCTTTGCTAAGGGGAAGCCACAGCAGGTGCAGCAGAGCCATGGGTCTCCTAACCCAAGCACATCTCCACAGCTGCCTGTAGTCAAGTACGTAGCTCTCTTGGTGGTGTCTGACAAGTGGAGCGTTAAGCCCTCAGCCTAAAGGAGCATCTTGGGTAACCTAGCGTGCCTGTCTGGAGCAGCAGGCATAATACGATGTCAGGCCAGCATCAAAGGGTTTTGTCTTCCGTATAAGACAGCATGGGGCAATGAAAATCTCTGTATGTGCAATCTTGTAAATGGTGTAATAATTGTGACTCTTTTATAGACACTGCATGCCAGTCCTTTGTCACTGTAGCAATGGGATCTAATTATTACTGACTTGTTCATGTTGTGGGCTTTTAATGACGCTACTGCCCACCTTCTAGAATTTAAACATATGCTGTGAATATCCAAGCATAGGTCACAGAGATGACCTAGAGTTGGTGCTCAATGCACTTTGTTTTTTGTTTTGTTTTTTGAGAGGGAGTCTTGCTCTGTCACCCAGGCTGGAGTGCAGTGGCGAGATATTGGCTCAGTGCAACCTTCGCCTCCTGGGTTCAAGCAATTTTCCTGCCTTAGCCTCGTGAGTAGCTGGGATTACAAGCATACACCACCACACCCAGCTAATTTTTGTGTTTTTAATAGAGACGGGGTTTCACCATGTTGGCCAGGCTGGTCTTGAACCTCCTGACTTCAAGAGATTCCCCCCACTTTGGCCTCCCTAAGTGCTGGGATTACAGGTGTAAGCCCCTGTGTCCGGCCTTAATACACATTTGGTTGACACCAGTCTTAAATGCATAGCAATGACCTAACGTCAAGGTGAAATGCAAGCAATGCTGGGGAGGGAATGAACAATATGGTGCCCTCTGAGGCCTCAGCCCAGGGGCCATCTGGCCTGTCTCATTAGCACCATTGTTCCTGTCAGCTTGTGGAAGAGCTAGTCTGAAGCCTCTTGTTGGACAGAAGGAAGGCACTGACCAAGACCTGTTATGTGTGTGAAGCTGTCGCCCAGAGCACCCCCCGTGGCTCTCTGGTCCTCCATATGCTAGTAGAAACTCAGTTTTCTGCCAGGCATGGTGGCTCATGCCTGTAATCCAAGCACTTTGGAGGCCAAGGCGGGCAGATCACCTGAGGTCGGGAGTTCAAGACCAGCCTGACCAACATAGTGAAACCCCGTCTTAAAAATAAAAAAAAAAAGAAACTCAGTTTTTGCTGAATGGCATAGTCCACTACTAGCTGAATGTGGGGTGACGGTAGCCAGCATGAGAACCACCAAGACCATTGACCACTGTGAGCCAGGAGTTGGGTCACCCCTTCCTTGTCCAGGGTTGCAACAAGAAGTGACAGATAGGGTCCCACAAGATCTTTACATCTCCCTCTGTAAGTTATGGGAACTACAGTAATTTACTTGGTCCTTAGGTCTTTGAACCTGAGTCTATAAAATGGGTGAAATAATATTTCTCTAAACAGGTTTATCATACGAATCAAAAGAAAGAGTGTAGAAAGTGCCTAGCCAGGGGGCTTGGCACACAGAAGGTGTTAAGTAAATGTTGGTTGCATTGCGTGGCTCCTGCTTAGTGAGCCTGCATTAACTGCTGTATAGACTAGGCAGGCCTTTCTGTCTTCTGCAATTCCCGAGTGCTTTTGCTTAAGAACCAAGGGTACCAACCCTCGTTTTAGAGACATTCAAAAACTAGAGCCAGATGTGGCGGCTTACGCCTGTAATCCCAGCACTTTGGGAGGTGGCAGTAGGCAGATCATCTGAGGTCGGGAGTTTAAGACCAGCCTGACCAAATGGAGAAACCCCATCTCTACTAAAAATACAAAATTAGCCAGGTGTGGTGGTGCATGCCTGTAATTCCAGCTACTTGGGAGGCTGAGGCAGGAGAATCGCTTGAACCCAGAAGGCAGAGATTGCAGTGAGCCAAGATCGTGCCACTGCACTCCAGCCTGGGCAACAAAGTGAGACTCTATCTCAAAAAAATAAAAAGAACCAAGGATACTAACTCTTGTTTTAGAGACATTCAAAAACTAGCGAGGCACGGTGGTATGCACCTGTAGTCCCAACTCCTTGGGAGGTTGAGCTGGGAGGATCACTTGAGCCTGGGAGAGGGAGGCTGTGGTGAGCCATGATTGTACCACTGCACTCCAGCCTGGACAACAAAGCAAGACCCTGTCTCAAAAATAAATTAAAAAAAATAAATAAATTTAAGGAAATAGAAAATGTTTATGCCGAAAACTACAAAACATTGCTGAAAGCAAGTAAGATCTATAAGTGGCAAGATACTCAGTGTTCCTTGATTGGAAGACTTAATATTGTTGCGTTCCAAAGCAATATAGTCAGTGCAATCCCTATCAAAATTCCAATGGCTTTTTATGCAGACGTGGGAAAGATGATCCCAAATTCAAATGGAGACCCCACATAGCCAAAACAATCTGGAAAAAGGAAAACAAAACTGGAGGACTCATACTTCCTTGTTTCAGAACTTTCTACAAAGCTACAGTATTCAAGCCAGTGTGATACTCTCATGAGTAAGGCATGTAGATCAGGGGAAAGAACTGAGAGTGCGGAAATAAACTCACATCTGTAATTTACTGATTTTTGGCAAGAGTGCCTACCATTCAGTGGGGGAGAGAATCGTCTCTTCAGCAAATGGTGCTGGGGTAACTGGTGGCTCACATGTGAAAAAATGAAGCTGGATCTTTACCTTGTACAATATACAAAAACCAACTCATCAGATACCGAAATACAGGAGCTGAAACTGTAACGCTCTTAAAGAAAACGTGGGGTAAGTCTTCAGGACCTTGGATTTGGCAGTGGTTTCTTAGCTAGACATCAAAAGCACGAGGAACAGCAAGAAAAAGATAAATCGGACTTCATAAAAATGGCAAACTTTTCTTTATCAAAGGACACTATCAAGACAATGAGAAGAATTCTCATATGGGATAAAAAGTATTGCAAATTATATGTCTGATTAGAGTCTGGTATCTAGAATATGAAAAGAACTCTCATAATTCAGCAACAACAAAACAAGCCAATTTAAAAAATGGATAAAGGACTCGAATAGATATTTTTGCAAAGAACATATATAAATGGCCACCAAGCCCATGAAGAGATGCTCCACATCATTAGTCACCAGGAAAATGCAAATCAAATGCAATCCAAAACAAGGAGAAATGAGATTCCAGTTCACACCTACTAGGATGGCTATTAAAAGTAAGCAGATAGACAAAAACAAAACAAAAAATAGTACTGGCAAGGATGTGGGGCAGTTGGAGCCCTCATATGTTGCTGATGGGAATGTCAAGTAGTGCATCCAGCTGGGCACAGTGGCTCATGCCTGTAGTCCCAGCTATTCGGGAGGCCAAGGCTGGAGGATCGCTTGAGCCCAAGAGTTGTAGGCTATGGTGTGCTATGCTGATCGGGTGTCAGCACAAAGTTTGGCATCAACATGGTGACCTCCTGGGAGTGGGGGACCACCAGGTTGCCTAATGAGGGGTGAACCGGTCCAGGTTGGAAACAGAGCAGGTCAAAACTCCCATGCTGATCAGTTTGGGATTGCACCCGTGAATAGCCACTGCACTCCAATCTGGACAGCATAGCGAGATCCCGTCTCTCTCTCTCTCTTTTTTTTTTTTTTAATAAAGACAGGGTTTCACCATGTTGGTCAGGCTGGTCTGGAACTCCTGACCTCAGGTGATCTGCCCACCTTGGCCTCCAAAGTGCTTGGATTACAGGCATGAGCCACCACACCTGGCCCCCATCTCTTAAAAAATAAAAAAGTAGTGCATCCGCTGTGGTAAACAGTTTGGCATTTCCTCAATACATTAAGTGTAGAATTAACCTACGCCCAACAATTCTGCCTCTAGGTATACACTCCAGAGAATTGAAAACAGATACTCAGATACTCATACAGATACTCATACCCAAATGTAGCAACATTATTTATGTATTTTTAAATTTATTTTTTGAGATAGAGTCTTGTTCTGTCACCCAGGCTCAAGTGCAGTGGCACGATCTCAGCTCACTGCAACCTCCGCCTCCCAGATTCGAGTGATTCTCCTTCCTCAGCCTCCCAAATAGCTGGGACTACAGACATGTGCCATCACATCTGGCTGATTTTTTTTTTTTTTTTTTTTTTTGTAGAGATGGGGTTTCGACGGCCAGGGCTGGTCTTGAACTCCTGGCTTCAAGTGATCTGCCTACCTCAGCCTCCCAAAGTTCTGAGATTACAAGCATGACCCACCTTGCCCAGCCCTTATGTATTTATTTTTTAAAGACAGGGTCTTGCTCTGTCACCGAGGCTAGAATGCAGAGTCAGGATCATATCTCACTGTAACCTCCAATTTCTGGGCTCATGTGATCCTCTTACCTCAGCCTCCTGAGTAGCTGGGACTACAGGTGTGCATCACCATGCCTCACTATTTTTTAAAATTTTTTGCAGAGATGGGGTTTCACTATGTTGCCCTGACTGGTCTCAAACTCCTGGCCTCAATCTGTCCTCCCGCTTCAGCCTCCCAATGTGCTGGGATTATAGGCAGGAGCCACCATGCCTGGCCAGCAACAGTATTTATAATAGACCCCAAGAGGAAACAGTTCAAGTATCCACCCAGTGAATGGATCAACAAAATGTAGTGTATCCATACAATGAAATGTTATTCAGGGATGAAGAGGAATGAGGCCGATGGATGCTGCAATGTGGATGGACCTTGAAGACATTATTCTAAGTGAAAGAAGCCAGCTACAAAGGGCCACTTATTGTATGATTTTTATTTATTTATTTGAGGCAGAGTCTCACTCTGTCACCCATGCTGGAGTACACTGCTGCAGTCTTGGCTCACTGCAACCTCCACCTCCCAGGTTCAAGCAATTCTCCCGCCTTAGCCTCCTGAGTAGCTAAGGGGTTACAGGCACCCGCCATCAGGCCCAGGTAATTTTTTGTATTTTTAGTAGAGATGGGGTTTCACCACGCTGGCCAGGCTGATCTTGAACTCTTGTCCTCAAGTGATCCTCCCGCCCAGCCTCCCAAAGTGCTGGGATTACAGGTGTGAGAGAGAGAGAGAGAATAAGAGAGTGTGTGTGAGAGAGAGTGTGTGTTTGTGTTACTCAGATCAGTCTATCTTTCGTGGCCTTGACATTTTTCAAAACGTGAGGCTGTGTCTTTGTCAACATCTCAGTTTGGTTTGGGTTTGTCTCATGTTTCCTCATAACAAGATCCCACTTTCAGCCCAGGCAACAAAGTGAACAGCAACAAAAGAAGAGGTGACCTGGGTGCTTTTAATACCCTACATTTAGATGCGGGAGCTCAGGAATGACTTAAAGCTGGAGTTTATATTTAAAAAGGAAGCAGAATGTAAAAGTTTGGAAAATTTGCAGCCTGGCCATGTGGCAGAGAAAAAGCTTTTTCAAGAGAAGAATTCAAGCAGGCTGTGGAACAACCACTTACTAGGGCGATTTGCGTAATTAAAAAGGAACCAAGTGCTGATAGCCAAGACTATGGAAAAAAAGGCCTTGAAGGTATTTCAGAGACCTTCCCAGTAGCCCCTCCCAGGCCTAGGAGGGACAAATGCTTTGTGGTTCAGGCCCAGGGCCACCCCCGCCCCAACCCACACAGCCTCTGGACACTGCTCCTCACATCCCTGGCCACTCAGCCTCCAGCCTTGGCTCAGAGGGGCCCAGATATAGCTCAAGTTTCCGCACTAGATAGTGAAAGCCTTAAGTCTTGGTGGCAAGCCTGTGGGTGGGCAGAGAGTGAAAAGGCTTAGCAGCCTCCACCTAGATTTCAGAGGATGTATGGAAAAGCCTGGGCAAACAGGCAGAAGCCTGCTGCAGGGACAGACTCCTTACTGAGAACCTCTAGTAGGGCACTGTGGAGGAGAAATGTGGGCTTGGAGGCCCCTTACAGAGTCCCCACTGGGGCACTGCCTAGTGGAGCTGTGGGAAGGGGTCCACTGTGCTCCAGACCCCAGAATGTTAGATCCACGAGCACCTTGCTTCCTGTGCCTGGAAAAGCCACAGGCACTCACGGCCTGTGAGAGCAGCCTCAGGTTGAACCCTGCAAAGCCACCGGGGTGGAGCTGCCCAGGACCTAGGGACTGACTCTTTGCACAAGTGTGCCCTGGATGTGGGACATGGAGTCAGAGGAGATCATCTTGGAGCTTTAAGATTTAATGACTGTCTGCCAGGTGTGATGGCTCACACCTGTAATCCCAGCACTATGGGAGGCCGAGGTGGGAGTGCAATGGCGTGATCTTGGCTTATTGTAACCTCCATCTCCTGGGTTCAAGCGATTCTCTTGCCTCAGCCTCCCAAGCATCTGGGATTACAGGTGCCCACCACTATGCCCAGCTAATTTTTGTATTTTTAGTAGGGGTGGGGGTTTCATCATGTTGGTCAGGCTGGTCTCGAACTCCTGACCTCAGGTGATCCTCCTACCTCAGCCTCCCAATATGCTGGGATTACAGGCATGAGCCACTGCGCCTGGCTGGTGGAACTAGTTTTTTAATTGAGAGGGTTGGTACTTCTCCCTTCCTGCCTTTTTCCAAGGGCTGCTTGGGGCGTGCATGTGCACACACCTGCATGCGTAAGTGCGTGTTTCAAAGACAGAGATCTGTATTTAAGTATTAACTCAGGTCAGACACTTGGGATTTTTCAACAGGCATCGTCACCATGAGCCAGCACAGATTACTTAACATTAATTTAGTGGGTCTGTTCCTAGGCCCTTGGGGTGCAGGTACTTTCTGTTATTAAGTTCACATGACCCAGCCTTCTGTGACACATCTCCCATGGTGGGGAGCCACACCCACAACAGCGAATTGTGTGTTCAGACTCCTTTATTAGAACATCTTTGCTTGGAGGAGTGTAAACCTCTGTCCTCTGTGCCCACTCCTGTTTCTGAATGCCAGGGCCTCTCCTTTTGGCAGTTTTCTGACCACCTAAAGAAGGGATCAAGTGCCTCTGAATCTTCTTTCCTTTAGGATTAATCTGTCCAGTTCCTTTACTGTTTCTTTTTTTGGGGTGGGGGTGGAGAGGGTCTCGCTTTGTCACCCAGGCTGGAATGACACAAAGCCACAAGCATGGCTTACTGCCGCCTCTAACTCCTGGGCTCAAGTGATCCTCCTGCCTAGCCTCCTGAGTAGTTGGGATTATGGGTGCATGCCACCACACCTGGGTAATTTTTTTCTTTTGAGATGGGGGTCTTACTTTGTTTCCCAGGCTGGTCTTGAATCCCTGGCTTCAGCAATTCTCCAGCCTCGGCCTCCCAAAGTGCTCACACCACTATGCCTGGCCTACTGTTTCTCTTGTGACAGGTGCTGGGGACTACTCTGCCCTGGGGACACTTTCTGACTGTGTTGTGGTTTGTCTTTGATGATCAATGTGGAGCTCATTTGGAACTCTACTAAAGAATCTGGCCCGGCTCAGTGGCTCATATCTGTAATCACGGCACTTTGGGAGAGTGAGGTGGTTGTATCAGAAGATCAGGAGATTGAGAACATCCTGGCTAACATGGTGAAACCCCATCTCTACTAAAAATACAAAAAATTGCCAGGTGCAGCAGTGGGTGCCACTAGTCCCAGCTACTCAGGAGGCTGAGGCAGGAGAATTGCTTGAACCTGGGAGATGGAGGTTGCAGTGAGCCAAGATCACGCCATCACACTCCAGCCAAGACTCCGTCTCAAAAAAAAAAGAAAAAAGAAAAACCATCCTGGCCAACATGGTGAAACCCATCTCTACTAAAAATATAAAAATTAGCTGGGCATGGTGGCACACGCCTGTAGTTCCAGCTACTCGGGAGGCTGAGGCAGGAGAATTTGAATCCAGGAGGCGAAGGTGGCCGTAAGTGGAGATTGCGTCACTGTACTCCAGTCTGGCAACAGAGTGAGACTGTCTCAAATTGAGCACAAAACGAATCCATCCTTAGTGTGCATTCCCTTTTGGGGAGGCCATGTTGGCTTCGGCCCATCCCATTCTCGTTTCTGTCAAAGAGGAGGCAGGAGCACTGTCCATGCTTCGGGCTTGCTGCCATGATGGACGTGCTGTAGGAATTATAACACGTGCATGTGTGAGCAGGGGTCAGGGGACGTTCTGATTGCCTCAGGGTGTTCTCTCCATACTGTCACCCGTGCACTAGAGGCAGAAGCAGACTTCAGAACTGATCTGTGCAGAATTTGAGAAAAATAAAGCAAGTCTCCTGGCTCTGTTTCTCTTTTCTATATTTTTATTCAGCCAGGCACAGTGGCTCATGCCTGTCATCCCAGCACTTGGGATACCAAGGCAGGTGGATCACTTGAGGTCAGGAGTTTGACACCAGCGTGGATAACATGGTGAAACCCTGTTTGTACAAAAAAAAAAAAAAAATACAAAAATTAGCGAGGCATGTTGACCGGTACCTGTAATCCCTGCTACTTGAGAGGCTGAGGCAGGAGAATTGCTTGAACCTGGGAGGTAGAGGTTGCAGTGAGCCAAGATCACACCACTATACTCCAGCTTAGGTGACAGAGCCAGACTCGCTGTTTTGTTTTTTTGTTTTTGTTTTTTTTTTAAAAAGGGCTGGGTGTGGTGACTCACAACTGTAATCCCAACACTTTGGGAGCCTGAGGTGGGTGCATCACCTGAGGTCAGGAGTTCGAGACCACCCTGGGCAACATAGTGAAACCCCGTCTCTACTAAAAATACAAAAATTAGCCAGGCGTGGTAGCAGGCACCTGTAATCCCAGCTACTCCGGAGCCTGAGGCAAGAGAATCACTTGAACCTGGGAGGTGGAGGTTGCAGTGAGCCAGGATCACGCCACTGTGCTCCAGCCTGGGTGACAAGAATGAAACTCTGTCTCAAATAAAAAAAAATGTAATTGAGGCAAAAGTGGGGATGGTCAGGAGGATCAACCAGCATCAACTCCTGTGGAGAGTTTTATGTCCATAAATCACCTTGTGCTACCTTTTAATGGTGTCACTGAATTATATCCATGCAACGCCCCGGAGCTTAGGGAAGTTGTAGGCTTGTCCTGCTTGGCATTCGAGCCAGGGAGCCAAGGCCTCAGAGATGCTGCTAGAAGTAGGCACAGGGAGCTGCAGCTGTAGTCAGCCCCTGTGGGCCTGGTCAGCTTGATTTGTGCTGAGTCATGCCCACTGATTTGTGCTGAGGCATGCCTGCGGTTCGCCTACTGCCCCCTGAATTACACTTGCACACCTCTGACTCAGCAGCTGCCTTCCCCTTTCACGTCATGGCATTGGGCACATGCTGGTCATTTGTTTCCAAATTAAGTCCTGTTGTGTGGGGAGAGTCGTCAGCTGGGGACGTTTGGGCCTCTTCAGTGGAGAATGTTTTCCAGGACACCTCAGTCAAGGCCACATGACTGCATTGATATTGGGTGTGCAGGCATCATTGTACAGTATTACCTTCCTGTAGCAACATTCTGATCACACCACCCTCTTGCCCAGTCCTCACCAGCCCCCTGGGGCCCAAACACCTGAGGCTGGCGTATAGGCCTCTAGGGCCTTACTCATCTGGGTGTCTCTTTTAAAAGTTTATCTCAACTGAGCGTGGTGGTTCACACCTGTAATCCCAACACTTTGGAAGGCCAAGTTCGGAGGATTGCTTGAGCCTAGGAGTTTGAGACCAGCCTGGGCAACTAAGCAAGACCCCATCTCTACAAAAAAAATTTAAAATCGGCTAGTATGGTAGTACATGCCTATAGTCCCAGCTACTCAGGAGGCTGAGGCAGGCGGATTGCTTGAGCCCAGGAGTTGGAGGCTGCAGTGAGCTATGATCACATCACAGCACTCCAGCCTTGGTGACAGAGCAAGACCCTGTTCATTGAATGAATGAATGCTTGTCTCTTACTCGCCATCTGTACTTCCCCCTGCACCATGGGATTAACTCACTTGAGTTACCCCAGACCCTGAGTTTTCCATGTTCTAGGCCTTGGTACACACACTATTGGTAGCTTTGCTCATCCTCCTTATCTGACTGGTGGACCCTGGTCATTCTTCACAGTGCAGCCCAGATGTTGGCCTCAGGGCGCCCCTTCCTTTAATGTTTAAGAGGGCCATGCCTGCTTTTTCCTGCCAGCTCTGTTTCCCCTGTGCCTGGCCTCGCTGAGCAGCCATGCCCATTGGGATAGGTCTGCCCTTTCTCATAGCAGGAGAGCTCTTCAGGGCAAAGTTGGAGTGTCCACCCCACCTGAACCTGCACAGTTCTTGGCATGCAGCAGGTGCTCGTCAACAGTTCGCTGCATGCGTGGACATAGAGTGGCAGAGGCATGTCCTTCGACATGACGTTTTTGTACCTGAACATTGTCCAGAGGCTCTTTCAGACTGTAGGCTCTGTGAGATCATAAGCCTGGCTGCCTTGTACTCCCCGGAACCCTTAGTGCTTTGGGCCCCACAGGCCAGCGGAGGCCTGGTGCCTGTTCCAGGCCTGCTTTGATGGGAGTGCTCAGCGTCTTTAGCCACACAGAGCAGTAGCTTGTGAGGCTTTCGGAGCACATCTGCCGCATATCTAGGAATCAGGAAGTGACTCAGAGTTTCTGGAATGGATTTCACAAAGTCTGTGTATAAGAGGGCCCTGCAGGCCCTACTCAAGTCTTTTTTTTTTTTTTTTAAATACAGAAGATGCTAGTCTTCAAAGAACCTCTTTTTTAATCTTTTTTTTTTCTTTTTTTTTTTTTCAAGACAGAGTCTCATTCTAGTCCCCAGTCTGGAGTGCAGTGGTACGATCTTGACTTACTGCAGCCTTCGCCTCCTGGGTGCAAGTGATTCTCCTGCCTCAGCCTCCAGAGTAGCTGGGATTACAGGGGCCCATCACCACACCTGGCTAATTTTTGTATTTTTAGTAGAGCTGGGGTTTTGTCTCTGTTGGCCAGGCTGGTCTTGAACTCCTGACCTCAAGTGATCCATCCGCCTTGGCCTCCCAAAGTGTTGGGATTACAGCTGTGAGCTACTGCACCTAGCCCTCTTTACTCCTACTGTTATTGTTGTTATTATATAGTGATGGGGTCTCGCTCTGTTGCCCAGGCTGGAGTGCAGTGGTGCAATCATAGCTCACTGCAGCAGCCTCAACCTGCAGGGCTCACGCAATCCTCCTGCCTCCGCCTCCCAGGTACCTGGGATTACAGACATGTGCCACCACACCTGGCTAATTATTTTTGTATTTTTAGTAGAGACGGAGTTTTGCCATGTTGGCCAGGCTGGTCTCAAACTTCTGACCTCAGGAGATCCACCCGCCTCGGCCTCCCAAAGTGCTGGGATTACAGGCATGAGCCGCTGTGCCTGGCTTACTCTTATCTTAGATATCATGCTAACAAACAGCTGATCTCATTTATACAGATTCAAAGCAGCCAATTTGAAGTGGGTGAGAGACTTTTGAAAAAATGTAGGCACTCTTATAATGGTGAGAGTCATCCTGCCAAAGAAAAGACAAACACCATCAACAACAAAGATGCAAGGGCCTTCAGCACTGATCATGTCAGGGTCACCGCCTGAGACGTTGATCACCACCTGTGGGGGTCTGTCCTGCAAACCCTGACTCTGAGACGGATGAAAGAAATATACTCACATACCAGAGTACAGTGATGAAGTGGGCTAGTGAGGTCATCAGCTGCTCTCAGAGGGCAATTACAGCTACCCAACCCCTTGCTAGCTGTTTCTCCTCGAGTTTATTCAGTATAGATTTAATAATAGAGGTTCGAAGTCCATAGGCTTGTGGATAATTAACATGGTTAAAAGTGGTTTTAAGCCGGGTGCAGTGGCTCACGCCTGTAATCCTAGCACTTTGGGAGGCTGAGGTGGGTGGAACACCTGAGGTCAGGAGTTCAAGACCAGCCTGGCCAACATGGTGAAACCCCATCTTTAAAAAAAAAGAGTGGTTTTACGAATGATAAAAGGTTTTGGTTCCGGGGTCCAGAGCAAATACCATGAATGGGTAATCCCCCTTCAACCCCCCCACCCCACCCCCCCTCCACCCCAGAGGGCCATCCAGCACCAAGTTTACATAAGTAAAACAGAGACAAAGGCATGTGAGATAAAGACTTAACTGGGGAAGCTTCTGTTATCCCTAATCTTCACCCAATGACCTAATGCTTTAAAGTAAGAACTGTCTGCCTTCAGCCTGTCCCATGAAAACCTTTCAGTCTTCCAAAGGTTTGAGACTATCATCTTACAACTTTCTTTAACATTTCCCTTAATATTTTGCCACCTGAGTGAATCCCAGCAGGGCCTGGGCGTGGTGGCTCACACCTGGAATCCCAGGACTTTGGGAGGCCGAGGTGAGAGGATTGCTTGAGCCCAGGAATTTGAGGCTGCAATGAACTATGATTATGCTACTGCTCTCCAGCCTGGGCGACGGAGTGAGACCATGTTTCTAAAAACAAACCAAAAAGATGCAGGAACATAAGATCCACAGCTGGGTTCCCTCTGGGTGCAAGCAGCCTCTCCTGCCTCATTAGGCCCTGAGTACATTGTACAGTGACATGATGGCTGAGTAACCTACAAAAGGAACGCTGCATGGACTGTAGACAGCATGGACATGGTTCACATATTCCAGAAGTGTTTCTCTAGCTGTGTAGCGTTTTAGAGCTGAGGGTAATCTTTGGTGACTATCTCCATATTGCTTTATGGAGAAGAAACCTGAGGCCTGGGAGGTCAAGTAACCTGCCCAGACTTCTACGGCCAGAGCCTGTGGCATCTAGACTGTTCAATCAGTGCAGAGGTCCCGTTAACTAGGTGCACTTCAGTTATCTAGAGTAGGCGCTAGTAACTATTTTCCATCAGAGGCCAGGTAATAAATATTTTAGGCTTTGCATCCCAAGAGCTAAAATCTAGGATATTACACATAACAAGAGAGGCAACAAGTTTCCACATTTTTTGTTGATGAAATTCAAATAAGGCTGGATAGCGGTGGTTCACACAGTGTAATTCCAATACTTTGGGAGGCCAAAGTGGGAGAATTACTTGAGCCCAGGTGTTTGCAATCAGCCTGGGCAACTTAGCCAGACTCCATCTCTATATTTTAAAATATATTTTTTAAAAAAGAAATTCAAATAATAACAAATAACAATTGAGTGTAGGTTTTTAGTACAGGTTTATTAATAAGAATGGAATGATTTTTGTAGGGATAACAATTTTGGGCCAAGTGCCATGGCTCACACCTGTAATCCCAGCACTCTTGGAGGCTGAGTTGGGAGGATCATTTGAGTCCAGGAGTTTGAGACCAGCCTGGGCAACATGGCTAATCACTGTCTCTATAAAAAAATATAAAAAATGAGCCAGGCATGGTAATATGTGCCTGTAGTACCGACTACTGTGGAGACTGAGGTAAGAGGATTACTTGAACCCAGAAGGTTGAGGCTGCAGTGATCTGAGATTGTGCCACTGCACTGCAGTCTGGGTGACAGAGTGAGACCAAGTCTCAAAAAAAAACCCAGAAAACCATTTTGTTTCATTGGGGTTCTGCATTAGTGTTCTCAAACATCAAAATCTGCTGCAAATACCCACCTGTCAGCACTCATCTGTAATGAGATTGTATAGGTGACAGCTTTGAAAATATCTTTTCACGCAAATAGGCACTACCAAGTTATATTAGTCAGGGAGCATACACTTTAATGGAGCATATTAATCACTGGAAGATAGTATTTATAGAATTTTTTTTTAGAGTCCCCTCTTGATATTTGCCTTTTTGCATTATTACATTGCAGATCAGCCACATCCAAGTGAAGGTTAGATGAGAGCTCCTCAATTGCATTGCATAGTTAAATGGATTTTTAAGTATGGAAATTTCCTTCATACATAGATCAAGATCTGAAAAATGCTACTAGGGCTAGAACTATGGTTTGAGCTCAAAAAAAATGTGGAAAGTTTTCTTGCCTGTTTTACTCTTGACAGTCTAGGAATTGCATGACTCAGGTTGACATTACTTGTGATTCATACAATGTTAATTTCATTGAGATGACTTTACTGCAGTATATATAACTGCCCTTTTGCCTTATAATTTTAGGTTGTCCTCATTAAGAAACATCAAGTCTGCAGCAAAAGCTAATTTCCAAAGCCATTTCATATTTGGTAATAGTGGTTGAGGGCAGTTCTTCCTTTTCTTTTTGTCTTTTTTTTTTTAGAATAAGAGGGCAGTACTTTTCAGTTCTTCTTGTTCAGAAAAGTTTTAGTATTCACTCTGAGCTCTAAATAGTCACACCAGACTTTACCACCGCTAAGCTGCCGAACTTCTGTATGGTAGGACAGTTAGGATATGCAGCTTCTATTTTTGGCAAAAATTCATAAGACTGACTTAGGTTAAGTCCATGAGAGCAGATACTGTTGACATTCCCTTGTTCAATCCCGTATAATAGGTTCAAATTTTTTGCATTGTATCTGCTGGAGAATAACAGTGAACAAACATAGGCTCCAGCTAAGCCTTTTTTGTCCCTCACATTCATTATTACACATCTTAGCAGATTCCATTTCAGATTGTACTAAAGTTTTCTCAACTTCTTTGAAAATGCTCTTGTTTGTAGTTGTTAGATGCTAATTCTTCAAACTTGGTATTGACTCTCCAAGTAAACAACAACTGAAAATTATTGGTAACGTCTTTAGATTCATCAAGGGCCAAGGCATTGCGTTCTTAAACCCTCTTAATGGCTTTCCTCTAAGTGCTGTGAAGACTTCCCTCTAAATTTTAGTTCTGTTACTTTATCTAAACCTAAGACCATGCTTCCTGCTTACATGTAGTCATAGTCATTAAGGCTAATATTTATGTCTACACTCTTCCCAAAATCCAGTCCCTGCAGCATTAAGTTTGAACTCTAGTTTTATTTCTACTTTTATCACATGGCAATTACGGAGAACCAGGAAGCCCCACCCCATGTGTCAGTGGAGACCATATGGGGAGTAATAATGAGGTGCTCTTCCGTCTCCAAGCTAGGGTTTGTCAGCAGAGGCCCAGGAGGAAGGCTGAATCCTACCCGACGGCAATGAATTAATGCCTTCCTTCCCTACCAGCAGGGTGACAGAGAATATTTAATGAAATAAAGAGAGTCCCCGTGCGGCTCACACCTGTGATCCCAACACTTTGGGAGGCCAAGGTGGGTGGATCACTTGAGGCCAGGAGTTTGAGACCAGCCCTGACAACATGGTGAGACCCTGTTTCTACTAAAAATACAAAAACATAGATTAGCCAGGTGTGGTGGCATGCGCCTGTAATCACAGCTACTCGGATAGCCGAGGCAGGAGAATCACTTGAACCTGGCAGGCAGAAGTAGCAGTGAGCTGAGATCATGCAATTGCACTCCAGCCAGGGTAATAGAGACTCTGTCTCAAAAATAAAATAGAATGAGAAGACTTAAATAAGATTCAGGATCTTAAAGTATTGAGAATGCCCAGGGTACAATAAAAATCAGTCACTATACCAAGAGCCACAAAACTCAACTTGAATGAGAAAAGACAGTCAACAGACCCCAGCATCAAGATGACACAGATGCTGGAATTAAACAAGATGTAAAGAAGAACCAAATGGGTATCTTAGAACCGAAACATACAATAGCCAAAATAGGCAACTGAATGGATGGCTCCACAGCAGAATGGAGAAGACAGAAGAGAATCCATGAACTTGAAGTTAGAGTAGAAATTACCTAAACTGAACGACAGAAACTAGACTTATAAAACAAAACAAATGAACAGAGCCTCAGGATTTTGTGGGACTAATAACAAAAGATCTAACTTTCATGTCACCAGAGTCCCAGGAGAGGAAGAGAGAGAGGGTAGGGCTGAAAAGTAATTTAAAAAATAATGGCGGGGCCAGGCGTGGTGTGTCACGCCTGTAATCCAAGCACTTTGGAGGCCAAGGCGGGCGGATCACCTGAGGTCAGGAGTTCAAGACCAAGCCTGACAAACATGGTGAAACCTCATCTTCATAAAAATAAAAAAAAAATTGTATAAAATAATAATAATAATAATGGCAGCCGGGCATGGTGGCTCACTCCTATAATCCCAGCACTTTGGGAGGCAGAGGCAGGCAGAAGCCCAGGAGTTTGATACCAGACTGGGCAACATGGCAGAACCCCATCTCTACTAAAAATACAAAAATTAGCCAGGTATGGTTAGGCACGCCTGTAGTCCCAGCTACTTAGGAGGCTGAGGTAGGAGAATCCCTTGAGCCCAGGAAGTTGAGGCTGCAGTGAACCATGATTGTGCCATGATGTCTCCAAAAAACGAAAGGCTGAACAGTTGCCATATTTGGCAAAAGACATAAATCTACAGATTCAAGAAGCTTAGCAAACCCCACACAAGATAAACACAAGGAAATTTGCACCAGGCCAGGTGCGGTGGCTCATGCCTGTAATCCTAGCATTTTGGGAGTCCCAGGCGGGAGAATCACCTGAGGTTGGGAGTTCGAAACTAGGCTGACCAACATGGAGAAACCCTGTTTCTACTAAAAATACAAAATTAGCCGAGTGTGGCAGCACATGCCTGTAATCCCAGCTACTCAGGAGGCTGAGGCAGGAGAATTGTTTGAACCCAGGAGGTGGAGGTGTGGTGAGCCGAAATCAAGCCATGGCACTCCAGCCTGGGCAACAAGAGTGAAACTGTCTCAAAAAAAAAGACAAACGAAATCTGCACCAACATCTCAGTATGGATAATAAACTTCCTGGGCACTCTAGCTGTATCTGTCTGAGTTATTCTTGGACACTGCTTTTTAACAGGTCACCTTGGAGAGTGTAGTATTCCGTGAGTACCTCTCAGTCTCTGGCAGTTGAGCTGTTAGGCAGCAGTAGGGTATGGTTCTGTGAGGGTTTTTCCCTCATCTTGAAGCCACTAAACCTTGCCCAAGGGGTCTGTAAACCCCAATAAACCCTGCTCCCCCTGTGGCCAGAGGGTGGATGCCAGAGCCTTGTACACAAGGCTCACCCCAATATCAGTGCTGAATTGGTTGCTCAATCTTGTTTACTGACCAGAAGTTGGAAACAGTAAATGCAAAACTGCAAATACTTCCTGGAAGATAACCTGTTCCAGCGTTGCAAACAGTTATACAGAGAGCCCTTGTGTTCTTATGTCATTCTCCCATTCAGAAGCTGGTGACGCTCCTTCCAGTGCCCCCCAGCCTGTGTGCCCCCTGGTTTATTTGTCCATCTTGCTTGGTGGTGTGCGAGACTGGAGCTGCTGCCCTGGATTGCTACCTTGACAGGAACCAGCCAGCTACCGAAATAGACAAGGAATGGTGGTCAAGCTATACATGCCTAGTTTTACCCTTCTCTCTGTCTGTTGTATTTAACAACGAAAACTTACATACAGACTGAATCTGTAATAAAAGATCAAGTCAGATCTTCTCTATTTAGAGTGGGGGAGATCTGTTTGGCTGCTATTTTGACATATGCCTTTTTCTGTGCCTTTTTTTTTTTTTTTTTTTTTTTTGAGACAGGATCTCACTCTGTTGCCTAGAGTGCAGTGGTGCGAGCATGGCTCACTGCAGCCTCAACCTCCTGGGCTCAAGCAATCCTCCCACCTCAGCTTGCCACATAGCTGGGATTACAGGCGCACACCATCACGCCTGGCTAATTTTTGTACTTTGTGGTAGAAGTGGGGTTTTGCCATGTTGCCCAGGCTGGTCTCAAACTCCTGAGCTCAAGCAGTTTGCCCACCTTATCCTCCCAAAGTGCTGGGATTACAGGTGTGAGCCACTGCACCCAGCTCTGTGCCCGATTTTATAGATGAGCACCTCAAAGCCTTCTGTTGGTAAGGGGTGTGTCTAGGGTCCCAGCCGGCTGGTGTGGCAGGGCTGTGGCAAGAGCCTGGTCTAGTTCTTGTTTGCTGTTGTGGACCGATACTGCGTTTGGCCCCATGAGCTCTGCCTTGTCCCCTGTTCCTTTTGCTGAAGGTTTATACTCGAGATGAAAGACCTTTCAGGGCGGAAGGCTCACACAGGCTCCCAGAACCTCCTCGGAGTGCCTGTAGGGACCACCTGACCTGGAAGAGAGTGGTCAGTCGAGACATTCGGAGTTTTTGCATTAGAGTATTTGGTAGAGCAGAAGTGGCTCCCAGACTGTGCCAGGGCCCTGCAGCAATCTCACAAGTGCCTCATTCTCAAATGCGGCAGACCCTCAAGACTGTTGAACTCCATGCGAAGTGCTAGCTTGCAACAGCTCACATTTCCAGCGTGATATCTTTGCTGCGTTCCTTCTTAGGATTTTACATCTTTGCGAAGCTGGGTTTGCAGTGGTTGTTTGGACCTAACTACGTTATATGTGGAACTGCTAGGCATTTTTTTTTTTTTTTTTGGCCTATGGATACCATGAAAAATTTGCTGAAATACCAGGGGCTCCATGGATGATGAACATTTTGGAACGTATGTTCCAGAGGATCTGTCTCAATAAATAAATAAATAGAACACACGACAAGCCCAACATATGTTTTATTTGTTTATTTGAGACAGAGTCTTGCTTTGTTGCCCAGGCTGGAGTGCAGTGGCATGATCTCAGCTCACTGCACCTCCGCCTGCTTGGTTGAAGCGATTCTCCTGCCTCAGCCTCCAGAGTAGCTGGGATTACAGGCACGCACCACCACACCCAGCTAATTTTCGTATTTTTAGTAGAGATGGGGTTTCATCACGTTGGCCAGGCTGGTCTCAAATTCCTGACCTCAAGTGATGTGCCTGCCTTGGCCTCTGAAAGTGCTGGGATTACAGGTGTGAGCTACCATGTCCAGCCCCAATGTGTGTTTTAAATCTTTGCACTTCATTTTTTTATTTCTGTACATTTTAGGTTGCATGTGTCGTAGTACATTCACCAAGATTTCCCTTCATTCTCTTGAGTAGTTATTGCGCACTGGATTCTGTGCCAAGGAAGTGTGTGCTGGGGAAGGGCTGGTGGAGCTGAGGTCTGGAGAATGATTACGAAGCTTTGAGAGAAAGGGCATCTCAGACACCTGTCGGGCTCTGGGGCAGGACTGCAGAGGTGCGAGCTGGAGAGTGGCTCTGAGTGGGGCTGGAGAGATGGGTTGGTGTGTGTGTGTGCCTCAAGGGGAAAATGGTTATGTTTCTTAACCTGGGAGCTCACTTGTGGCTTCAGCCCCCAGGCATGCTGCTTGGATCCTGGGATTCCTCCAAGCTTAACCTCCTTTTTGTGAGTCCTTCCTTTCCCACTGCATGCCAGACGCAGGTGCCTGAGACGCTGCTTTTCCCTCAAGGAGCTCACAGCGAGTGGGAGAGAGACCCATGTCCTAAGTAGAGGGCGGTGAACACAGCCTGCCGGGAAGCTGGGCCTATTTCTTGTTTCGCCCCTCGGATGAGCTGCTTACCCCTTGTATTTTCATCTGTAGCTCAGGGCCTTGGATAAAGTGATGGCTGGGTCCTTCCTACCACACATGTCTTTTATCAGAAGTCACTTGATATTTTCAGAGTCAAAGCTGCTGGTAACATTCTCGGTCTGTGGAGCCTCCAGGCTGAGCACTGGGAGTGCCCAGCATGCTGGTTGGGGTGGGGGCGACGCTCAGGATCGAGCCCCAACGCTGTTGCCTGCAGGGAGTCCATCACAGCCTCAACGAGCAGCTCCTGTTGCTTTCCTTGGTGTTGCGTGTTGTTTCCTTAGAGGCACAAGAATGTGTGTTCCTGACTCTGGCACTCTGGGAAGAGCCTGAAAGAAGCTGTGAGTGCAGGTGCTAGAGACAGGCAGCACGAAGAGGAGGGGATCGAGTCAGCCTCCCAGACTGTCCTGATGGGGCTGCAGTGTGGTTTTCAGATGATAAAGACATTCCATAGTCCATGTGCCAGGCACTGCCAATCCAGGTACCCAAAAATCGGAAGGTTCTTGCCTTCTGTTCACCTGTTTATTCGACAGATTGACATAAATGCTCATTATATGCCAGTCTGTGAACGAAGCCAAGTTCCTGCCCTTGAGGGGAAATAGGCGGGGTTGGGGGGAATGTTTAATATCATGTCAGGTTAGGGATAAGCTCTGTTGAGGGGTCAGAGGGTGGGGATTGTGGCCAAGGGGCGGTTGTAGATTCTGTCCTCAGGCAAAGTCTCTCTGAGTTTGTGACATCTGAGCAGAAACTTGAATGAAATGAGGGAGTGAATTTTGCAAATAACAAGATGGCTGTGTGTAAAGGCCCTGAGACAGAAGGAGGCCAGGGTGGCCTGTGAGGTTCGTGAGGCAGGGGAGTGTAGTAGGAAATGTGGGTGATGGGAGTGCATTCTAGGCCCAGATCACAATGGGCCTTATGAGCTGTGTAAGGACTTTAGGTTTTTCTTGGGGTTTCTTTTTTAAGACAGAGTCTTGCTCTGTTGCCTAGGCTAGAGTGCAGTGGTGCAATCTTGGTTCACTGCACTTGGCTCCTGACCTCATGATCTGCTCACCTCAGCCTCAAAGTGCTGAGAATACAGGAGTGAACCACCGCACCTGGCCACTTTAGGTTTTTGTTCTAAGTATGATGTGAAGACATCTCAGGCTTTTTTTGTTGTTGTTTTTGTTTTTTTAAGATGTAGTCTCGCTTTGTCGCCCAGGCTAGAGTGCAGTAGTGCGATCTCAGCTCACTGCAACCTCCCCCTCTGGGGTTCAAGTGATTCTCCAACCTCAGCCTCCCTAGTAGCTGGGATAACAGGCATGTAACACTGCATCTGGCTAATTTTTGTATTTTTCTTAGAGACAGGATTTTGCCATGTTGGCCAGGCTGGTCGCAAACTCCTGACCTCAGGTGATCTACCTGCCTTGGCCTCCCACAGTGCTGGGATTACAGACATGAGCCACCATGCCTGGCCCATTTTAGGGTTTTGATCAAACAAAAATCAATCCCAGCATCCCTGGTTTTGATTAAAAAGTCAGGGAGGGGACCTGACCTGACTTTTTAAAGCATCCCCCTGGCTGTTGTGTGGGGAAAGGCCCGTCCGTCAGGAGTCTCTTGCAGTGATCATGTGGGTACAGATGTGCTGCTAACCTCGCTCCCAGCATGGTTGATTAATTAATAGAAACCGCCATCAGTTATGCAATCAACTTGGGTCTGTGTTGAGAAACAGGGACTTGGCTTCATGGGCATTAGATCTCCTCTTCTGGAAAATGAGGGGACCGGGTCTCCTCTTCTGGAAAATGAGGGTTAGAAGGGAGGAGGGTGGCAGGACAGGGAGTGCAAGCTTATCGGCTGCTGCCTTGTGATGGGTGACAGCTAGGGGATTTCCTGTGTCGTCATGGCACTCCCAGCTGGTTGCAGTTGGCCTCTTGAGTGTCTGCTGCCTCATGATTCTGCGAGACAGGTCCTGCTAGCATCCGTCAAAGCAGATCCTAAATGCCCCTCTGTCTGGTTCCATGCAAGTGTGACAGGTGGCTCATAAGCTTGACAGAGATCCTGATAGGACTAGCATTAAGTAAATATTAAATGTGTTGATAAGATTAAAT
Organism: Cheracebus regulus; assembly: GCA_963574635.1. Classification (NCBI taxonomy): domain Eukaryota; kingdom Metazoa; phylum Chordata; class Mammalia; order Primates; family Pitheciidae; genus Cheracebus; species Cheracebus regulus. The sequence continues at coordinate 48,013 of CAUYQU010062272.1, read as the reverse complement.
ATAAACAGTATTCTCTGGGGACAACAGAATTCACTTTGTCCTTTAATGTCATATCAGAAAAGCTAAATTGAGGCCAGGCACAGTGGCTCACTCCTGTAATCCCAGCACTTTGGGAGGTCAAGGTGGGTGGATCACCTGATGTCAGGAGTTTGAGACCAGCCTGGCCAACATGGTGACACCCCATCTGTACTAAAAATACAAAATTAGCCAAGTGTGGTGGCTGGCACCTGTCGTCCCAGCTACTCGGGAGGCTGAGGCAGGAGAATCGCTTGAACCCGGGAGGTAGAGGTTGCAGTGAATCAAGATCACACCACTGCACTCCAGCCTGGGTGACAGAACGAGACTCTGTCTCAGAAAAAAAAAGCTAAACTGAGATTAACTCAAGCCATTGGAAAAGCATCTCAGATTAGTGAGAAAGCAAAGACCCAGGCTTGCGGACCTGTTCTGAATGGCCTGTTCCCAGCAGGTTGTGTAGGGGTGGACTGATGCTCACAACCCTCGGATGCCCTGGCTTCCCAGACCAGCCCTGTGGTTTCCTGGTGACAGTGGCAGCCATCATAAGTCAGCTGGGACCTAGTTTTCCATTGCCTAATTGCTGGCACATGATTAAGGCATTCCTGATTGCGTCTGGATTCTCTGGTTGTGGTGAAAGAAACACAGTCGGTCATATCCGTGATTGCAAAATGGAATGATGTGGATTTCAGGGCTGAGCCCAGCCCCCTTGGTAAGCAGCAGAAGCTGGTGTTTCATGGACTCTCACTTGGAGCTTTGTTGACTCATGTCAGACCTGCCTACCAGGTGTCGGTGGTGGAAGGACCAGTTGAGTATCTTTCATAGGGACTAGGCTAGTGACTTGCGGCTTCCCCAAGACTGCCTCTGATTCAGTGATTCACCAGGACTCCCTGAACTCAGAAAAGCTTTTGCTTACAATGACAGCTTATTACAGCAAAATGATGCAAATTATAATCAGCCAAGGTCAAAGGCATGTAGGGCGGAGTCTAGGAGAGACCAGGCACGGGTTTCCAGTGGGTCACACCTGTGTTTCCATCATCGCTGGTCACACTTAATTCTCCCAGCAACGACATGTGAGAACACGTATGAAGAACTGACGCCCAGGGAAGGTCACCCAAGCCAAGGTGTCCAGGGCTTTTATTGGTGGGTCGGTCACGTAGGCATGGAGCACCTGAGTCTCAAGGCTTACCTATACCATCTCCAGTACCCACAGACATCAGACTGACACAGCTCGATTCAAAACCCCAGGCACAGGTGCTCACGCCTGTAATCCCAGTGCTTTGGGAGGCTAAGGCAGGAGGACTGCTTGAGCACAGGAGTTAGAGACCAGCCTGGGCAACATACTGAGACCCTGTCAATAGAAAAAAATTTAAAAATTAGTATGGTGGCGCACCCCAGTAGTCCTAGACGTCCTACTTGGAAGGCTGAGAGGATCACTTGAGCCCAGGAATTTGAGGCTACAGTGAGGTTTGGTTGCACCACTACACTGTAGCCTGGGTGACAGAGCAAGATCCTGTCTCTTAAAAACAAAAAAATGCCCAGGCATTCACCATAAATCTCATTGTTGGCAGGAACCACCATCATGGCCTAAGGTCTCAGGAATACAGAGACACTCTTGCTGGGCAGGATATTTCAAGACTCGTGAATGTCGGGAGCCACTCAAGGGCCAGGACTGGTTTTGGAACACACAGGGTTTGGGGCAACTCTAGTCAGCCACACAGTTGGGGAAAGGGTTTACTGCAAAGTGGTCCTGTCTCTTATGGACCCTTGCCCCCACCCTGTGCAGTATCCTTGGGGGATTGGAGGATGTTCCAGCACACTGAGAGTCAGTGGCTGTCATTGCTCTGTCTGCAGCGGACCCAGTCCCAGCTGCAGCCTTAGATTGCACCCCAGGACTACCCTGGGCTGGTGCTGACGCCACTGGGGGCCGTCTGTTGCGTCAGCTCCAGTCCAGGGCTGTGGCTGTCTTGGCAGGAACCTGGCTATGTGAGCCCCTCCTTCTACCCAGCCCCAGGGGCATGTGGCCCAGCATTCAGGTGGCCACCCCAGCCAGCCTCAGGGACACCCTGCTCCCTCCTGCTGACATCTGCTCTGTCTCTCTCCTGACAGTTTCATGATCAACATGGGGGACTCCAACGTGGACACCAGCTCCACTGTGTCCGAGGCAGTGGCTGAAGAAGTGTCTCTTTTCAGCATGATGGACATGATTTTGTTTTCACTCATCGTGGGTCTCCTCACCTACTGGTTCCTCTTTAGAAAGAAAAAAGAAGACGTCCCTGAGTTCTCCAGAATTCAGACATTGTAAGTGCCGCCTCTCAGCCTCCTCTCTATCCCTCTTCTGTCACCATTCCAGGTAGTGTCCTGCACGTGGACCTCAAGCTGAAAGAGGCAAGGTTCCTTGTAGCATTTTGGGGCAACTCTTGGGTTTCGCCTTCTTGCTAGATTGTACTTAAGCTCTCCCTTAATCTCTTATGTGGGGTTTCTGAGACCCTTCTCTATCTGCTGTTTATTTGACCTTCACAGAAGGTATTCCGAGAATGACACCAGTTTACAGATAAAGAACTGGAAGCTCAAGGATGTTAATGGGCCTGCCAAGGTCATTAGCAAGCAATAGCAGCGCTAGAGCTGGAACCTTTTTTTTTTTGAAGACATGGTCTCACTGTATTGCCCAGGCTGGAGTGCAGTAGCAGTGGCACAATCAAGGTTCACTGCAATCTCCACCTCCCAGGCTCAGGCAGTCTTCCCACCTCAGCCTCCCAAGTAGCTGGGACTAAAGGTGTGCACCACCATGCCCAGCTAATGTTTGTGTTTTTTCGAGATGGAGTCTTGGTCTTCTGTCTAGGCTGGAGTGCAGTGGCGTGATCTCAGCTCACTGCAACCTCAGCCTCCAGAGTAGCTGAGATTACAGGTGTCCACCACCACACCCAGCTAATTTTCATATTTTTTTTTTTTTTTGAGACTGGGTTTTATTTTTGTTGGCCAGGCTGGAATGCAATGGTGCCATCTCAGCTCACTGCAACCTCCACCTCTGGGGTTCAAGCAATTCTCCTGCCTCAGCCTCCCGAGTAGCTAGGATTACAGACATGCGCCACTACGCCCGGCTAATTTTGTATTTTTAGTAGAGAAGAGATTTCTCCATGTTGGTCAGGCTGGTCTTGAATTCCTGACCTCCCAAAATGCTAGGATTACAGGTGTGAGCCTGTAATCAATTTTTGTATTTTTGTATATATATATTTTTTAAATAGAGACAGGGATTTGCCGTGTTGCCCAGGCTGGTCTTGAACTCCTGGACTCAAGTGAGTCACCCACCTTGGTCTCCCAAAGTGCTGAGATTACAGGCATGAGCCAGTGTACCCAACCTAGAATTGGCATTTTAAAGTCTTCTAAGGCTGTGGCCACCTGGAAGGCTGTGTGCTAATGGGCACAAAATCTTTGGACAGGCCTTATTTTGTTGCTCTTTTAAACCTTTCATGAAGCTTCCTTTTAAGAATAAGTGAAAAAAAAAATAAGGCTGGGCGCGATGGCTCACACCTGTAATCCCAGCACTTTGGGAGGCCAAGGTGAGCAGATCACCAGGTCAGGAGTTCGAGACCAGCCTGACCAACATGGTGAAACCCCATCTCTATTTAAAAAAAAAAAAAAAAAAGGAAGTGAAAAAGATGGACTAGTTAAAAACATGAAATAATAGTGCAGATGGTATGTAGGTAGGAAAAAAACGATATGGAAGGTCTGCCTAAGTGACTTCGTCCCTGTCTCTCCAAGATTGATTTCCATAAGCCACATGGAAAAGTCATTCTCCAAGGCTGAGCACGGTGAAGCATGCAGTCCACATCAGGTCTCAATGCCCTGTTCCAATCTGGGTAACAGTTACAGCCTTCACACAGGAAAGCAGATATTCATGCAATACAGTTCTTGTACCATGGCCAGGGAATTAGTTTTACATTTTTAAAAACTGGGTTCAGGGCCAGGCACAGTGGCTCACGCCTGTAATTCCAACACTGTAGGAGGCCAAGGTGGGTGAATCACTTGAGATCAGCAGTTCGAGACCAGCCTGGCCAACATGACAAAACTCCGTCTCTGTTGAAAATATAAAAAGTAGTAGGATATGGTGCATGCCTGTAATCCCAACTACTAGGGAGCCTGAGTCACTTGAACTGAATCACAACTACTAGGGAGGCAGGAGAATCACTTGAACCCAGGAGGTGGAGTGAGCCAAGATTGCACCACTACACTCCAGCCTGGGAGACAGAGCGAGATTCCGTCTTAAAAAAAAAAAACAACTGGGTTCAATCTTATCTCTATCATTGACTCACTGAGCAAATATTTCCTGAGGCCTTTCCTACAGTTTCCCAGACACTATCTTAAGGGTTGTGGCCGCAGCCATGAAGAAAATACATGAATGCTGTCTTCATCAGGTTTACGCTCTAGTGCTGGGTGAACCCTGTGCGAGACCTTAACCTCTTTCTGTCTCAGTTTCTTCATCTGCCAAATGGAGGCAGTGGTCCCAATCTCTTGGGGCTTTTGTATTGAATGAGGAAGAGATTATAAACTCGCCAGCACTGTCCCTGAGGGATAGGAGCTGTGTAGTGTTGGCGTTGATTGTATTTTGTTCCAGGCACTGTGATGGGTTCGATAAGGACCACAGAGCTGGCACTTACGTTAAAGAGGCTGGAAAGTGAGGGTGTTGCATCATACTTTTTTCTCTTTTTTTGAGACAGACTTTCGTTCTTGTCACCCTGGCTGGAGTGCAGTGGCACGATCTCAACCCACTGCAACCTCTACCTCACGAGTTGAGGTGATTCTCCTGCCTCAGCCTCACAAGTAGCTGGGACTACAGGCATCTGCCACCACGCCCAGCTAATTTTTGTATTTTTAGTAGAGATGGGGTTTTACTATGTTGGTCAGGCTGGTCTCGAACTCCTGGCCTCAGGTGAGCCACCTGCCTTGGCCTCCCAAAGTGCTGGGATTACAGGTGTGAGCCAGTGCGCCCCGCCACAGTGTTCTTTTTAGAAATTCTTTGTGAACTGGCCGGGTGTGGTGGCTCATGCCTGTAATCCAAGCACTTTGGAGGCTAAGGCGGGCGGATTACCTGAGGTTGGGAGTTCAAGACCAGCCTGACCAACATGGTGAAACCCTGTCTTTATTTTGAAAAAAAAAAAAAAGAAAAAAAAGAAATTCTTTGTGAACTGCTTTAACCTACATTGTCTAATCAGGACCTCCTTGCAACAGCACCATGCATTAGGCAGCGTGGCTTGCCTCATTTCTCCTCTCAGAGAGGTTATGTGATGTGCCCAGGGCCAGGTGGCTGGAAAGTTGCAGGGCCAGGCTGGAGAGACAGGCTCCGCCAGCTCTCTGAGACAAGGAATATCCTCTGGTGCGAGGATCAGACCATGTCCTACAGGAGGGGTGTTGGGCAGGTTCTTAAAGGTAGAGGCTGGAAGGACTTTGGAGCAGAGGGCCTGAGACAGGAAGGGCAGATCAGCTGGAATCCAGCCCATCCCTGTGTGGGGCTAGCATTCCTGGTATGGGATAGTACTTTGGATAAAAAAGCACAGTACTCAAGATAAAGAGACCAGGGTTCAGGACCCAGCTTCTGAACTGGCCCTTATCTATAAAACCACTCCCACCCTGAGTGAGGTTGTGGGTGGGTCCTGGGATCATGCGGAGCTGCCACCAAGGGAGGCAGCGTTTTTCTCTTAGCTCGTGTGTTCTCACCATCACCTCTCTGGCCTCACAAGATGAAATGGAAATAAAACGTGTAGACTCTTGGAGCTGTGGGGTCCCAAAGCACTTGTATTTTGTTGATCCTCACTGTTTCTCTTTGCCGGGATGCTGAAACTCTGTTCTCTCCACCTAATCATGATCTTCTAACCGTGTGTGTATGGAGGACTGCCCTGCCCAGAGTCTTTTCTCTTCCCTCCTTAAATCACGCTAGATACCTGCTGTGGCCAGGAGTTTTACCTGGACACTGTACAAGAGAAATATTTCTAGTACCAGGGCTAAATTCTGGACCCTGAAGTTAGGTGGCTAAGGTTGAGTCCTGACTTTGCCATGTTAGCCATGTGACATTGGCCAGGTGACAGTCTTTCCAAGTCTGTGTTCCCAGCTGTCAACTGGAGGTGGTAATAGTACTGACCTCATAATGCTGTGAAAACTGAGTTAATCCATCATAGAGCTCTTTGCCCAGTTCCTGGTGCTAGTAGGCTCTCAGATATTATGGATTATTATTATTTATTTTTATTTTTTTGAGGCAGGGTCTCACTCTGTCATTCAGGCACAGTCTCGGCTCACTGCAACCTCCGCCTCCCAGGCTCAAGAGATCCTCCCACTTTGGCCTCCCAAGTAGCTGGGACTACAGGTGCGCCCCACCACGCTTGGCTAATTTTTGTATTTTTGGTACAAATAGGAGTCTCACCATGTTGCCCAGGCTGGTCTGAAACTCCTGGGTTCAAGCGATCCTCCTGCCTTAGCCTCTTAAAGTGCTGGGATTACAGGTGTGAGCCACCACTCCTGGCTGTGTGTTATTATTTTGGTTAATACCATCTCCAATATTACAAGAGCCCTTCCATGAAGACATTAGCAGCCCATTTTGCAGACGAAGAAACCAAGGCATCAGGGATTGAGGAGTTTGCTCAAGGCTGCCTAACTTCTAAGTAGCAGCAGGGTTGGCTTTTGAATGAAGTCTGCAAACTCCACAAGCCATATTTTCTCCACTTTGCTATGCTGCTTTCAGTCTTCTAAGATAATGTTAATAGGCCTGGCATGGTGGCTCATGCCTGTAATCCCAGTACTTTGGAAGGCTGAGGCACAAAGATCACTTGAGCCAGGAGTTCAAGACCAGCCTGAGCAACGTAGGGAGACCCCATCTCTACAATAAACAAAAAAAACGATGGTGTTAATTTACCTATGAGGAGAGTATTCCTTGTCTGAAGTGTTTGGGGCCAGAAGTGTTTTGGATTTTGGACTTTGGATGTTTGTATTCTGCTCACAGGCTGAGCATTTCTAATCTGAAAATCTGAAATGCTCCAATGATTCTTCCCTTTGAGGATCACGTTGGTGCTCAAAAAGTTTTTGAGATTTCAGAATTTTAGATTAGGGATGTTCAGCCTGTAGATATTATTTTACAAAGTAGGAGGTTGGGTGTAGTGGTTCACGCTTGTGATCCCAGCTCTTTGGGAGGTCAAGGCAGGAGGATTGCTTAAGCCCAGGAGTTCTAGACATGCCTGGGCAACATAGCAAGACCCTGTCTCTATAAAAATGAGAAAATTAAGGCTCAGAAAGGTCACCTAGCTGGGCCTCAAGGCTAGACCTCCTCCTCTAAATCCCACATCAGTGTCCCTGGCTACCTGTATTTTAGTGAGCCCAGGTGATCTCTGCCACAGCACAGAGCTGTGGGGAGTCATAGGGCTTAGTGTGGGGAAGGTATGTGGCCCAGGACTGTATCAGGAATTCTCACCATGATTTCTAGTAGCTTCTAGAATTGGTATTTATTTATTTTGTTTTAGAGACAGGGTCTCGCCCTGTCACCCAGGCTGGAGTGCAGTGGCACGATCTCGGTTCACTGCAACCTCCACCTCCAGTGCTCAAGTGATTCTCCTGCCTCAGTCTCCCAAGTAGCTGGGATTACAATCGCCCACCATGATGCCCGGCTAATTTTTGTATTTTTAGTAGAGATGGGGTTTTGCCATGTAGGCCAGGTTGGTCTCAAACTCCTGACCTCATGTGATCCACCTGCCTTGGCCTCCCAAAGTGCTGGGATTATAGGTGTGAGCCATTGCACCAGGCCAAACACATTTTTTAAAAAAGACCTGGTGGGATTTTTTTGTTGGAATTGGATTGAGTCTGTAAATTAATATGGGAAGAGTTGACATCCTATAATATTGAGCCTTCCATTCCATGAACATTGTTTTATCCCTCCAGGGGAGGTCTGTTGGACTTTTGTAATAGCAATTAAAGACTTGTTAGAGAGGAGTGGTTATGAGCAGCAGGTTCTTTTTAATAATAATCGTAGTAGTGATGATAATAAATGGGCCCTTTCTGCCGAGTGTGGTGGCTCATGCCTGTAATCCCCACACTTTAGGAGGCCGAGGCCGGTGGATTGCTTTGAGCCCAGGAGTTCAAGATCAGCCTGGCAACGTAACGAAACCCTGTCTCTATAAAAAAACACAAACATTAGCCAGGCATGGTAGCGTACTCTTGTAGTTTCAGTTACTTGGGAGGCTGAGGTGGGAGGATCACCTGAGCCTGGGAAGCCAAGGCTGCAGTGCGCCGAGATCGCGCCACTGCACTACAGCCTAGGCGACAGAGCCAGACTCCATCTTAAAAAAAAGAAATAATAATGAATGACTCTTTCACATCCACTCCCACTCACTCAGGTGGCACCTCTGGACAGAGTATTTCATACAGGGCAGCTTTTGCCCTCAGGGAGCCCCAGGGAATGCTCAGCCTCCTGAGTAGCTGGGATGACAGGCACATGCCACCATGCCTGGCTAATTTTTTTTTTAAAGGCAGGGTCTCACCCTGTTGCCCAGGCTGGGCAGTCCTCCTGCCTCAGCCCCGAAAAGTGCTGGGATCACGCACTGCGTAGGCTCTGAAGTCCCATAGGGCCTGGGGCTCCCGTGGGCTCTCTGTGCCCTGCAGCTTTGCTCACACGTGTGGAACACCGTGTGGCGCACCCTCTCAGTGATGGACTTTGTATTTTAGCCTCCCGTGGAGCAGAGAATGTCCCATTTCTGTCTGGGTCCCTACCTTAGTGCAGGGCCGCCTGTCGGAGGGAAGCTTCTCAGAGAATGGCTGTTGAATTAACAGAGGTGAAATCTGTATGTGTGGGTGCCTCTAGGGAAACCTGTGGTCTCCAGGCTGGGTTTAGCTGGAGTATTTTTTTAAAATATTTTAATTAAAACATTAAAAGTGTAGCAATATCAGGCCCCGTGCAGTGGCTCATGCACACCTTGGGAGGCTAAAGTTGGCAAATCACCTGAGGTCAGGAGTTCAAGACCAGCCTGACCAACACAGCGAAACCCTGTCTCTACAAAAAAATAACAAAAATTAGCCAGGCTTGGTGATATGTGCCTGTAATCCTAGCTTCTCGGGAGGCTGAAGTGGGAGAATTGCTTGAACCCGGGAGGCGGAGGGTTCAAGCGATTCAAACCCACCACCACTGCCCTCTAGCCTGGGTGACAGAGTGAGACTCAAAAAAAAAAATAATAATAAGTGTGGCAATATCAAAAACTCAGGCTTATAGCTTCTTTCAAAAAAAAAAGCAGAGGATCTGATCACACTGGACCCACCCGTGATGGTGGTGCCCACCAGCTGTGGGGCAGCTAGGCAGCGCCCCCTTCTGCTTGGGGCCTATGCGCTGCATTCACTCTGCCTGACTCTCCGGCCAGCTGAGGCTGCTGGGCTCTTGTGCCCCGAGCGGCCCTGAGATGCTCTGCAGCGCCCTCTGCACCTCTGCTTTGCTCCTGAAATGCAAGAGTGCGTGAAAGAAAAAGAAAGCTTCTTACGGAACATTTCACACCCCAGAGTGTAGAGCACAGGAGAGTGGACCCATACGCCCCCAGCCCCCAGTTTTCATAACTACCCACTCCTGGCCAATCTTGTCTCTTTCTGCTGCCCACCCGCCCCTTGCCCCACCAGTGCTGGATTATTTTAATGCCATCTCCAGATGTCATATTTCATCTGGAAATATTTCAGTCCTCTAAAATTCAAGGACTCACCAGGCATGGTGGCTCATGCCTGTAATCCCAGCACTTTGGGAGGCCAAGGCAGGAGGATCACTTGAAGTCTGGTGTTTGAGATCAGCCTGGACAACATAGCAAGACCCCATCTCTACAGAAACACAAACATTAGCCAAGTGTGGTGGCACATGCCTGTAGTCCCAGTTACTTAGAAGGCTGAGGTGGGAGGATCACTTGAGTCCAGGAGGCTGAGGCTGCAGTGAACCATGGTTGTGCCACTGCATTCCAGCCTGGGTGAAGAGTGAGACCCTGTCTCAAAAAATAAAAAAAATTCAAGGATTCTCCTTTCTGAACATAATATAATGTCATCCTCACACCTTGAAAGTCAACAGTAGGCCGGGCGCGGTGGCTCACGCCTGTAATCCTAGCACTTTGGGAGGCCGAGGTGGGTGGATCACCTGAGGTTAGGAGTTTAAGACCAGCCTGGCATCATGGTGAAACCCCATCTTTAAAAGAATAAATAAATAAATAAATAAATAATAAAAAAAATAAAAAAATAAAAAAAAAGAAAGTCAACAGTAATTCTTCTGCATCATTAGGTACCCAGGCAACATTTATTTATAGTTCCCTGATTGATCAGTGTTTTATTTTGTTTAACAGTTTTTTAAATTCAGGATCTAAACAAGATCCGTACATTGCAGTTGATTAATAAATCTTCTTTGGGGAGAGGTCAGGTATATTAAGATATAATTTACATACAGTAAAACGCCCCCCTCCCCCCTTTTTTTAAATTTATTTTTATTTTTTTATTTTTTAAGACGGGGTCTCGCCATGCTGGTCAGGCTGGTCATGAACTCCTGACCTCGGGTGATCCGCCCGCCTTGGCCTCCAAAGTGCTTGGATTACAGGTGTGAGCCACCGCGCCCGGCCTCCTCCCCCCTTTTTTTGAGACAGGGTGCTCCGTCACCCAGGCTGGAGTACAGTGGTGTGATCAGGGCTCACTACAGCCTCTACCTTCGAGGCTCAAGGGGTCTTCCCGTCTCAGCCCCCTGAGTAGCTGGGACTACAGGCATGTGCCACCACACTCGGCTAATTTTTCTTTTTTAATAGAGACGAGGTCTCACTATATTGCCCAGGGTGGTCTTGAATATCTGAGTTCAAGTGGTCCTCCTGCCTCAGCCTCCCAAAGTGCTGGGATCACAGGCATGAGCCACCGCGCTGGGCCAAAATTTTCCTTTTTAAGTGCACAATTTCATGAGTCTTGACAGACATATGCAATTCTGTAATCAATGTCACAATCAAAATCTAGAACATTTTGTCATTCCGAAACGTTCTTCTCCTATCTCTTTGCAATCATTCTCCTCTGCCAGGTAGTCAGCCTCTGGCAACTGCCAATCTTATTCCTGTCCCTGCCGTTTAACCTACACATCAAGTCCCTTTCCATTCTTAGGCTTCCCTTCCATCCCATTTCTTCTTTGAAACGTCATTTGTATCACAGAGTTTCCCACAGTCTGGATTTTCCTGATTACATCTCCCTGGGGATTGCTTTTGAAAAGCCACAAAAGATCTCATTTTCCTGAGTGACCTTCATTTTGGGGCCTGCTCTTGACAGAAAGCCCAGGAGAGCCAGGGGTCAGGGCTGCTGGCATCACATGTGTCTGTTTTTTGTTTTGTTTTTTCTCTCATTGCCTAAGCTGGAGTGCAATGGCACGATCTTGGCTCACTGCAACCTCCACCTCCCAGGTTCAAGCTATTCTCTTGCCTCAGCCTCTTGAGTAGCTGGAATTACAGGTGCCTGCCACCATGCCCGGCTAATTTTTTGTATTTTTAGTAGAGACGGGGTTTCACCATGTTGGCCAGGCTGGTCCTGAACTCCTGATCCACAGCATTCCAGGCTGAAGGCCCCTAGCAGATTCTCATCCACATATTTATTTTGTCTTAACAGGTGATTCTTATTAACAAACAGGTGTTCTGTATTTACTTATAACCAAAAATATACCAAGTAGGCAGCTGTTACCCACCTACCACTAATTACAAACTAAAAGCTATCCTCCACAAAGGAGCCACGGGGGCAGGGCAAACTTAATGTTTCTTGACAGTGATGGTTTGATACACGTATCTTAGCTGGGCATGGTGGCTTACACCTGTAATCCCAGCTACTTGGGAGGCTGAGGCGAGAGGGTCGCTTGAGGCCAGCCTGGGCAGCATAGCAAGACCTCGTCTCTACAAAAACTAGAAAAGCTGGGTGCAGTGGCTCACGCCTGTAATCCCAACACTTTGGGAGGCTGAGGTGGGCGGATCACCTGAGGTCAGGAGTTCGAGACCAGCCTGACCAATACAGTGAAACCCCATCTTTAAAAAATAAAAATAAACTAGAAAATAAATTTTAAAATTAACTGGCCGTGGTGGTGTGGACCTGTCATCTCAGCACTTTGGGATGCTGAGGTGGAAGAATTGCTTGAGCCCAGGAGTTTGAGGCTGCAGTGAGCTATGGTCACACCACTGCACTCCAGCCTGGGCAACAGGGCAAACCCTGTCTCTAGAAAAACTAAAAAATCAGTGTAAAAAAATGATACATGTGTATCACGCCAACAGGGAGCTGGGGAAGCCTTTGTAGGAGGCAGGGTCTTGAGAGCGGTGATCCCATGAAGCGCCATTTGGAGCTGGAATGGAGGGAGCTGACTTGGAAGCAGGAATATGGGCTAGGAGGCTGCTGGCCTCAGCCCCGCAGAAGTTGACCAGGGCCCCATGTCACAGCTGGAGAGCGGAGAGCAAATGCAGAAGGTGTCAACAGATCAGAGAAAGGGCTCCAAGCCACGGCTTTTGAAAACTTCTATTTTTTTTTTTTTTTTTTAGAAAAAGAGAAAAGGAGAAAGAAAAAAAAAGAATGAAAGAGAGAAAGAGGAAGAGAAAGAGGGAGGGAGAATGGGATTCTTGTTTTATTGCCCAGGCTAGAATGCAGTCTAAAAACGGGTATTACAAACCTCTTTTATGCCAATAATTGTGCTTAACAATGGAGACAGGAAGGAATAGGGGATGAAAATAACAAATAAGCAGCCTTTATAGAACTAAAGATTGTACTCATACATTTAATTTGTGACTTCTAAAACAGGTCTCTCTTCTGGTAGATGACAAGGAAGTTGCTATGCTTATTTTAGCTCCCCATTTTATTTCTAGAATTCTCCTACTATATAATTGAAGCTCAAAAAAATATATGCCTGTATGAATAAAAAGTAAATGAACAAATAGAGCAGATTAATAGAAAATGATAGGAATAATAGAGTGTTATATAGGATTGTCTAATTCTAGGATTGAAGGGTAAGAAAAGGTAATTAAAACAACTTTAATTCCAGATTTCCCAGTATAAGTGGGAATTCCAAAATGAATCTTTTCTTTTTGCATTTTTTTCATATTATGAATGCCTCTGCTTTTAAAATATTCTGCAATTTTTATTATTTTTCTAGATGACTTGTGCATAGAGGTAGCTGCATTTATAGTATTAAAGAAAAGTTAGAATGATTGACAATGGTGCCTGATAATAAACTTTTCAAGAAATGGTCTAGTATTAAACAAGTATGAACTTTACAGTGCATTTATACAAAAAAAATGAACAATTTTTACATATTCACCCTATTCCCAAATACCATGTTTATTGCAATGTTATGAGTAATTTTTTAAAAGTCAAATCTAGCATGCATCATTTGTTTGACAAATTTAGGCCTCCAACACTTACCATCATTTCTCTTTTTAAAATTTATACTTAAAAAGATATGTGATATTAAAAAAAAACGACTTGATAAACTTTCACAGAAACAGAATTTCTACAATTGTGGCTACAGAGGAATCATTAGTATATTTTTCCTCATGAGCCACTGCTGTTTCATTTCCCTTTTAGTTGTGTTTGCCAGATTTGGTATCCTGCTGTTTGGATCTATAAAACAATATGCTGCATTTATGCAAAAGATTACGGAATGCTGGATAAATGACTTGCCTGAAGGTTGATTGGTCTGGAAACTTATGTCTCAGAAGCCTTAAGAGCTCTCTCGGGACACTGACCTGGGAGTGCTAAGTAGTACTGCCCCTTTCTGTCTCAAGGACATCCTTCTATTAGGAAGATGAAACACTGAGTTGGTAGTAGAGATGGATGGTTTTTAATCTTGCCTTGTAATCTACAAGAAACCAACACTATGTTTTAGTGACTTGATGAAGATGAAATGCGTGCCTTTTTGTACAACACATTTGAATTTTTTAATTTTTATTTTTTAATTCAATAGGTTTTTGGGGGACAGGTGGTGTTTTGTTACATGGATAAGTTTTTCAGCAGTGATTCCTGAGATTTTGGTGCACTGAACACCTGAGCAGTTGTACAATACATTTTCATACTTTGCTTACACTGGGCAGTTTGGTAATACGTATCAAAGTTTCACAATCAAATATTCCATATCTCCATGTTTAAGAATATATCCTATACATATATTTTCACATATGCATAAGAACCTGTGGTCAATGACATTCATTACAGCATTGTTAATTGAAGAAAAAAAATTAAAGTTAACCTAACCAAAAATGTAACTGGTTTAGTAAATTATGACATATTCATTCAATTGAGTACTATGTGATAATTTTAAATGAACATATTATATCTATAGGTACTTTTTATAGAGGGGTATGCTGTTTCTCCACTTCATTGAGAGTTTCCAAACATAGAGAATTTTCCCTCTAACATTCTACATTGAACCCATGAATTATTCAGTAAACACTGGATTAAGTGAATGATTCTAGTAAAAGGCCGCAATTGTTAGAGTAACTTTTACCTGTAACAGTCACTGAGAGGTGAAATATAAATATATTCAGTAGCTTTGTGAAAATTTCTAGATGTTCTAAATTGTTTTGGTTTACACTTGCTCCTCCACATTTAGTTATGTCAGCAACTGATGAGTGGGAGATGGGCATTGATTAATGTTTCTCAAATTGGTAGAACCAATCTACCAGCTCAGACTCTTTAGTCCTTCTGCCTGCACACAGGCAGTGGGAGAAATAAGTTGTAGAGTGTGTCTGCTCTGCATTCAACTTTTTCTCCAGTCAGCTCTTCCAAGGAAGAGGAGACTAGCAAGCCCTTTGGTTCTCACTTTAAGCCAAGTCCTCTTACCTGTTCTTCATCAGTACTAAAACCAATTTGTGGGTTCTCTATCTGGTGACCCTTGCCACATCTCAATTGGTCAAGAAGTCTACAGGAAGAAGAGGGTTTTTTTGGTTTGTTTTATGAGTTTTTTGTTTGTTTGTTTTTCTGAGGTGGAAACTCACTCTGCTGCCCAGGCTGGAGTGCAGTGGTGAGATCTTAGTTTACTTCAGCCTCTGCCTCCTGGGTTCAAGCCTGTTGCCCAGGCTGGAATGTATGTAATGGCATGATCGTAGCTCAGTGTGGCCTGGAACTCCTGGGTTCAAACAATCCTCCTGGCTCAGTCTCCCAAAGTACTAGGATGACAGGCATGAGGCCCTGTGCTCAACCTATCTCATAATTTTAATTTAAAGTACACTATGTTTCATTTGGTATATTTATGAACTCCAGATCACTCCATGTCATAGAATTTCCTTGGGCATTAGAACAATCAATTCTTCTTAATTTTGCCATTTTCTAGTGGGTGACCTTGGGCAACTTAACTCTTCATTTTTGCACCTCTTAAATGAGGTAAAAAAAATACTTACTTCATAAGGTTATTATGAAGATTAAATGAAATATTTGACATATAATGCTTAGGACTCATACTAAGTGCTCAATAATTCTTATCTATTTATTATTACTATCAGAGTCTCTATTCTAAAAATCAGTTTTATATTTGCCTAAGACCTTAAAACTGTAATATCCCTCTTATATGTAGTAATAATAGTGTGAAATGTTGTTTTTGGACAATTATGTCAAGTAAACTGAATAATAACTAGAATATTTTCCATTTCTTAAATGGAAAGTTTCTTTTTTTAAAATGGAAAGTTTCATAAAAGAAACTTTAGTGTATTGTAAACTCAAGCCAGGTTGGAATAAATTTTATATAATTTTTCTTTCATAAGTCAGATTGATTAAACCAAAAAAAAGCTGAAAACATGTATTTTTTTAGTCCTAGAGTGGTATTGGTGATAATGTAAGCTATATAATTATTAAAGAATTAGGCCAAAATATGAGTATTTTAAATAAAAATCTCTATTTGAATTCATTGCATTATTATGAGCATATAAATTGGTTGACGTTTATAAGGAGGCAGTTGATCTCCAGATACTTGCTATGAATTTATTTTTCCAATTTAATATTATACACTACTTACGTTTCTGAAGTTTGTGGTGCGGGGGTCATTATGTTATTATGGCTGTGATTTTATCCCTAAAATGGCATAGTAGAAATATAAAAATATTAGGCCCTTGAAGTCTTCAGTTTTTACTCAATATTATTATATGTGTAAGTCTTATATATTTATTTATCATATTCATTCATGACTCATTTTGAAATTATTCCTTGGCTACTATTTCTATTGAATTTGATGTGTCAGCCATTCATTTAATTTTTAATTAATGTTTACTGTTTCTTCTTAACATTCATTTTATGACTAGCTCTCTCTGTGATCTAGAAGAGATGAAATTTTTGTCAATACTTTATTGAGACATAAATTACATAAAGTGCCAGATTTTAGATATAATGATGATTGAATTTCATCAAATGTATGTACATGTGTAATTCTCTTCCAGACAAAATATATAGAAGATAGTAAACATCACAGAAGTCTCACATCTGTTCCCTCTTGATTACTATACTGAAGATTAGATTTGTCTGTTTTAAAACTTCATGTTTAATGAATCATACAGTAGGGTCTATGTTGTGTGTAATTTTTTCTTTCGCTCAACATCATGTTTATTAGATTCAAGTTGCTGTGTGACACATATTTATTCCTTTTTCATTGTTAGTTTTCCATTTTATGAGTATAAATAGCATATTTCTCTAAATTACTTTTGATAGCTTTTTCCAGTTCTTGGCTATGAATGAAGCTGCTGTGAACATTTTTTAAATATGTTTTTGGTGCAAATATGTTGGGTACATACATTGTAGTATAATTACTGAGTCACAGGGTATTCTTTTGTTCAGCTTTAGTAGACATTCCTAAATACATTTTCAAAGTGGTTATAACTAATGTATATTCCCACTGATAATATATAAAAGTTTCATTTGCTTCACATTCTCTGAAATATTTGATATTGTTATTCTGAAGAATGAGTAGTGAAATCTCATTTTTTCATTGGTTTCATATTATTTTGGATTGTTTTATAATCTTATTGATCTTTGATTTATGTACTGTGCACTTAACCTATTGTAAGTGTATGTTTCAACAATTTTTAGTAAATGTATATGGTATTGAAACAAATCTCAACAATTCAATTTGAGAGCACTTTCATAGGCCCCCAAATATAACACATGCCTGTATGTATTCCATCCTTTCTCTTACCTAAAACTCAAATATGCTTTCTGCCTTTATAATTCTATTGTTCTCAAAATTTTATTTAAATAAAATAATACAACATGAATTCTTTGTGTCTGTACTTAACTTAGCATAATACTTTGCGGTATACTCACATTATTTTGTTTATCACTAGTTGTTTCCTTTTTCTCTTCTGAGTACTATTCCACTGTATGTTTATATGACATTTTGTTTACACACCCACCAGTTGGTGGACATTTATATTGTTTTCAGCTTTTGGCAATTAAAAGCAATGCTGCTATGGACATTCATATGCAAGTCTCTGTGTGGAAATGGGTATTTATTTCTTTTGAGTTGATATCTCGGAGCGGAATTGCTGGGCTGTATGGCATATTAGTTTTTCATTGCTGCATAACAAATCACCACAAACTTAGGGATTTAAATCAGCACCCATTCATTTTCTCATAATTCTGCAGGTCAGAAGTCCAGGCAGGCTTAACTGGGCTCTCTGCTTAGGGTCCTCAGAAGCTGAAGTCGAGTTGTGGGCCATCTGGGCTCTCAAATGGAAACTCTGGGGAAGAATACTTCCCAAGGATCATTTTTTCAATATTGGAATCCAGTTTCTTGTAGTTATAGAACTGAGGTTCTCATTTCCTTGCTGGGAGGTGCTTTCAGCTTTTAGAGGCAACCCACATAATTTATCAGGCAAGCCAGCAATGGAGCAGCTTTTGTTTCAGATTTCTGTGAATTTCTCCTTTTCTACCAGCTGGAAGAGATGCTCTGCTTTTAAAAGGTTGATGTTATAAGAATGGGCCCAACTATATAACCCCCCTTAGACCTCAAGTCAACTGATTAGTACCCTTACTTACAACCATAAAAATCCCTTTTAATATTATAACCTAATATAATTACAGCTACAATATTTTATTATATTCACAATCCTGAGGTTTTCAGGCAAGAAATCTTGGGGACTAATTTTTAATTCTAACAATGAAATATGGCAACATATGCTAATTTATTTTTAAAACTTCCTTACTGTTTCATACAGCAACTGTGGTGTATTACCACAATACTACTGTCATTTTATGAAGCTTTCAGATTTTCCACACCTTCATGAAAATTTGGTAATGTCAGTTTTATAATGCCCATTATATTATGCATGTAGTTGCACTTCATTGTATTTTAATTTTCATTTTATTAATGGCTAAGTATGTTAAACTTACTCTCACATGATTACTAGCCGTTTATATTCTTCAGTGAAATGTCTATTTAAATATTTTGCCAAATTTTAAATATTTTTTTTGAATTGAGTCATAAGATTCTTACATTTTCTGGATTCAAATGATCAGGAAAAGGATTTATAAATATATTCTATGATTTTGTGGCTTGTATTTTTACTTTCTTAATGAAGACTTTGAGGAACTAAAGTTTTTATTGTTGTTAGAATCCAATCTTTTTTTTTTAATGGCTCATGCTTTTGATGTCAGATGTAAGAAATCATTGACAAACCAAAGGTCATAAAGATTTTCTTCTAAAGGTTTTATATTTTTAGCTCTTACATTTGAACTATGATCCATTTTGAGTTAATTTTTGTGTGTGATGTGCAGTAAAGGTCTATTTTAGTTTTCTATTGCTGCATTAAATTAAATCAAAAACTTTGGAATTTAAAATAATACACACTTATCTCACAATTTCCTTGGGCTCAGAGTCTGAGCACAGCTTAGTTGGGTCCTCTTCTCAGGATCTCACAAGGATGCAACCAATGTGTCGGTCAAGCTGCATTCTCATCTGCAGAACTAACTAGAGAAACTAGAAAGAGTCACTTCCAAACTTATTCAGGTTGTTGGCAGAATTCATTTCCTTATGTCTGTGTGACTGAGAACTCAGGATTTTTTTTCAGTTCCCTCTGAGGCTGACAGTTCCTTCCTATGTGGGCTTCCTTAACATGGATGAAAACTAAATCCAGTCAGCAAGGAGAATCTCTCATTCCAGTTTGTTGGGACAGAATCTTATATAATATAATGTAATTACGGATATAATTCCCCATCACTATTGCCATATAACATTACCTGATCAAGAGAGTGACATCCCATTACCTTTGCATTTTCTATTGGTTAGATGCAAGTTATACATTCCACCAACACTCAAGTGGAGGAGGTTAAACAAAGGTATGGACACATCAAGGTGAGAAATATTAGTCTAGACTTTTTTCATCACAGGGTCTAAGTTGATTTTTTCTGAGAGTTATATGTCAGTTACAACAATAAAATTAAAAAACAGAGAAATGGATGAAATATTTATTACTATGGAAATTTTTACTATTAATTACATATTATTATAATTTAATGTCATATTATTGTTTATACATACTTCACATTATTTTATATTGTTATAATATTATGGAAAATCATAGAAAAATAAGAGGATTATTATCAACTGGTGAACTTAGAACAAAATGACAATCTTATAATAAGAGATGTTATATGGAAAAGGAATTAAACTTTTGTAGCTTCA
Organism: Cheracebus regulus; assembly: GCA_963574635.1. Classification (NCBI taxonomy): domain Eukaryota; kingdom Metazoa; phylum Chordata; class Mammalia; order Primates; family Pitheciidae; genus Cheracebus; species Cheracebus regulus. Next base: position 28,347 of record CAUYQU010062272.1, on the reverse strand, counting down.
TGGGTAGAATTAAGGTTACCCTTTCAAATGCATAAAGAAGGAGATATTTTAACTTTAAAAAAAAGTCTTAACATCAGAATGGTTTAAATAACTGAAAACATAGATATTGTTCTTACTTTAAGGAAAGTTTCTGGTTTCTGATAGTACATAAGGATCACTATTTTTAGTTCTGTTCTTTGTAAAATTATTTATTGGTTATACATTGCAGTCATCACTATAATATTTTGAAATGTTTGCTAGATATTTTTTGCCTGCTATCCCCACTTTTTCATTGACACTTTCTTCATTTAGTAACTGGGTCATCCTGTATTTGTTGCTGTGGGAAAGAAGCATGGAACAGAGAAAACATATCCTTTTCTAGATATTGAGTTTTAAACTTTAGGCCTTACAAGGAATGAAAAGGATTCTGGTAAAGATAATACACTTGTAAAAATACTTGGATTTTTAGAAAAACATGGATTCCTGTACTTAAGATAAAGATCATCCTTGCTGTAGAGGAAGGATAATTAGGCCAGGAGTAGTCAGAGAGTTTAGATGTCAGTAACTTGCTGATAGTGACTATTCCCTGAGCTCACACTCCACCAGAATAAGTGGAGAGGGATGTGGCAGTGGGGAACTGTCTGCCCTGTCCTGGACAAAGTGGATGCCAACGTTAAGAGTAGCTATGGTTGCCCAGTTTGTCTAGGTGGAAGAGCAAAAAGTCACCCCACAGCACCACTCTGAGCTCTGTGATAATTACCAGAATCAAGATGTAGTCACTAGTGGTTTTTTTTTTTCTGGTTTGGTTTGGTCTTGTTTTTAAGAAAAAAAAAAACAAACAACTTTGGCTTATTTTCCTTGACAAATAGAGCCAAGGAATACTATGAAGAAAGGGTTCTCATCCTCCTATAGGTGATAACAAAAGTATCAGAAAAACCCTGTGTATTAGTCTGTTTTCATATTGCTATAAATAACTGCATGAGACTGGGTAATTTATAAAGGCAAGGGATTTAATTGACCCACAGTTCTGCATGGCTGTGAAGTCCTCAGGAAACTTTCAATCATGCCCCATGATAAAGGAGAAGCAAGGCATCTTCATGAGGTGGTAGGAAGCAGAAGTGCTGAGTGGAGGTGGGGAAAGCCCCTTATAAAACCATTAGATCTCTAGAGACCTCACTCACTATGACAAGAAGAGCATGGAGGAATCTGCTTTCATGATTCAATTACTTCCACCTGGTCTCTCACTTGACTCGTGGGGATTATGGGGATTATGAGAATTACAATTCAAGATGAGATTGGGTAGGGACACAAAGCCTAACCATGCCACTCTGCAAAAAACACAAGCTTGCACAAAGGCCATCACAACCTTACACAGCAAAATACTTCTGCAAGGACATCTTCTCAGCAATTGCCTGTTCCGTCTTAAACTGAGATCACCCTTGTTATTGATCTTTGTAGCCAAAGATTATTATCTCAAAACAATTATGTAATCCTCATTCTTTTCTTTAAAAATGTCTTTACTTACCTTTCTGAATATTCATATAATTACTATGTCATGTGTATTCTCATTGCAATCTTCTACCCTGAATCAAGTTTTTCTTTAATTTTAGAGAGCCTCTCTTTCTTTGTTATGTAGGTTGACATAAATGGTGTCAGAAATGGGACTTGAAGTAAAATCACTATCAAGGAAGACACGTGGCTCTTGGGACTGATATGCAGTACTCACTTGAGCCCCTTAAGGGCTCTTCTGCTTCCATGGCTCACCTTTTCTGTCCTGGTTAGTATTCTCTCAGGCTGAGCCTCTCTCTTTTTGGTAGAGGTTTTTTGACATTATTTGGGATCTGGTTTGGATATAAGGTCATCTTAAATAAAGAATCTTACATCCCTTCCGGGATGATAAAATATGTTTTATCCTATCTGTTAAGTTCTTTCTGATGTAAAGCCAAGTGTCTTTGGGGTTGAGTATTCTGGTTTCTACAGAATTTACATTCTGTCTAAAGGGCATGTCTTTTCTGGTGAATTTATTTTGTTGAACTGCACACCTCATGTAAAATTTTCGTGAACACTCTTATGGTTTCTTTTGATTTGGTTTGACTCTTCTCATGCTTGTTTCTGAAAATCTTCTAATAACAAAAAATAAACATTCTAAATGATAGATGAAGTATGGCTAATTTAAAAGCAACCGGGGTGGTTGCCACCATCTGAAACATTGGTGGAAACTCCTGACACTCTCTGAAAGAATTTGTTGAATTTCCTTTGCTCTGGAGAGTTTAATAAAAAAGAAAATAGGATTCTCAAACATTACTCTGTGCCAGGTTTCCTGGGATTCCAGTCAGCTACATATGTTGGCCTGTTCTTGTGCACAGTTCTTAAACTAAAGGGCAAATTACATTAAGGAAAATTCAGAGCTTAAATGGTCTTGACTTGAACTCTTTGAAAAACCTGCAACTATAGAGTTAACATGTAGAGCCCTCATAGTTCTCTCACTCCTCTATTTTTTTCTTCTGCCTACTTTAAGTCTGCTAACTTTTCTACTGGTGTTGAGATAAAACTTATTATTTATGGCATTCCAGCAAAGCTAAAAGTCTTAAAGGGCTTTCAAGTTAATGGATTTACAGATTACAACAGCTCCATCAAAATAGTTAGTAAAATGAAAATATAAATATTTTCAGAACGTTTTTGCCTGGGTTTACTAGCTAATAGTTTTATATTTGTGTTTTCTAGATAATTTAAGGTGTCAGGATTTGACATAAAGGTTATAAAGCTATAAAATCAGCCTAAAATAGAATAATCTTTGTATAATTCTTTGATACATAAGACTAATCTAACTTTGTTGGCTTAATAAAAATAACTGTATTTCCTGAGTTGTTAACAAAATACCCATATATTTAACTTAAGTTTCTCACTTTGGTAAACACCTGATATTCATAGGATAGAAACATTGTTAACAGAGAAACAACTTGAAATCATGAGTAGCTTTTTCTACTATCTCAGTTTTCATAAGTAATCTAGGTAAACTCTTAAATATTAAATAAATTAGGTACATGTAAATGAGATAATTATCTATAAATAAGCTTTTCATGTAATTTGAAATCTTAAAGTCATGTTATATTTCAGTTCAGTAATTTGTTTCAGTTTTTAAAGTGCTATTTGGAAATAATTCAGATATTTAATTAGTATCTATTGTTTAATTTAATATAAGTTTGTTCTAGGCTTCTCAAACGTTATACAAAAGCTAAATATATTTGGGTTATTAATGTGCATACAAATTTTGTTATAGGGAAACATATATCTTTAAATTATAAAATGGTTCTTATCTCTGAAATACTGATATGTGAGAGTTCAAAACTGCTTGTTAAAAAGTAAGGTTGCTAAGGTTTAAAATTCTCATTTGCATATGTATGTAAACACACATACAAACATACATACATTTATGTATAATTCCATATATAAGTTGTACCAAAAAAGTTTTTAATGAGATGCATTATAATAAGCACATAAAAACTTCTGTTTTTAAGAAAGAAAGAATAATTTTGTCTAATTTGGAGGTTATTTAAAGGTCGTTTCAAAATATGAGTTTAAGAAGGAAATAGAAACAAGACTCAGAGGAACCAGGAGTAGAAGGAAGATACATAAATAAAGTTATGAGTATGAAAGTGAATTTTTGATAATAAAGGTTTAAAAGAAAAGAGAATAATTTTATATAAGAGATACTTTCATGTGGTAAATTTTTATCCTAAACTAAAATGACTTGTTATTTAGTAAGAAGAAGTATAGAATGCAGAAATTCCAGGCATGTCATAAATGGTCTGAGCAAGTAGTGATAATGTTTGTGAGTCAGAAATTTATAAAGTAATTATGTGCATGGTTAAGTTGCTATAACTAGAAGGAAATTATTTATAAGTATTTCTAAATGTTGAGCTTTGATATTAAAAATACACTAAAACAAAAGTAAAAATTTGGTTCCTATGTTCAAACAAGGTTTTCTTGTATTGATTTGTTCTTAGTAAAACTGCAAAAGGTATTGATTTTTAATTCTGAAATCTGTTTCTTTAACAAACATCTTCTAAACTGTTGACAGTTTCTATTTCTGCCACATTTATTCCTGAGATCCACCAAATTTTCCTTGTTTCGGGGTGGAAATGCTGTATTTTCATTCAGAATGGTAATTTCGTTTCTTGAGGTAAAATTTTCCTTTTCCAAGCTTCTCAGATTTTTGTCTCAGAGTTTCAGCTCTTGCTGTATCTCACTTCACATGTTTTTCAGGTCATGCATCATGGCCTTTAGCCAGCCTTCTTTCTTCCCTAGAAAGGCAGATAGATGTAGAGAGCTAGCTATATATATATATATATATATATATATATAGAGAGAGAGAGAGAGAGAGAGAGAGAGAGAGAGAGAGAGAAATAGAGATGATATAGATATTTGTTTGACTGGTGTGACTCTCTTCTTCAGCCTTTTCATCAGCTCCTATATATTTTTTTCCTAGTTCCAACTCTGCTGTTATGGCCTGATGCTGAAACTTTTATTTGGAAGACCTAGAAAAGCATTGTCTTTCTTCAGTATAAGTTGCTTCCATATTTATAGCTTTCATGATGTGTCTGAATTCTTTCATGTAGACAGTAAACTTGACATGCTTTTACTTTTTTCTAAGAGCCATGTATTCCCCTGCTCAATGTACTAGCTTTCTTGTTTACTTCCTCTCTAATATAGTGTACACTAATAACCTTGGGCATGTTTTCTTCTTGCCTGATTAAATTCAAGTACTCTTTTTATCAGGTTCAACTTCCAGGTTGTCTAAATGGGCTTCCCATTAGGAGAAACAACTCCATTAAGGGAGGTTTTGCTTTATTTTTTTGACAACTGGCCTACAAAAATAGAGTGTTTTATTAAGGTAATTTCCTCTGTTGTCTTCGTTAGGCTTTTGATTACTTAGAAAAACTGATCTTTGAAAGGGTTAAAGTTTTTAAGTCCATGTAACTTTATGTATTACTTTGGAAGTTGATATGGTTTAGGTGTAGGTCCCTTTCAAATCATGTTAAAATGTGATCCTCAATGTTGAAGGTAAGGTCTAGTGAGGAATTTTAGATCATGGGGCAGATCCTTCATTAATGGCTTAGTGTCACTCCCCTGGTAATAATAAAGTTCTTGCTCAGTTAGTTCATGTGAGATCTGGTTGCTTAAAAAGTCTAGGACCTCTTCCTTCTCTTTTTTGCTTCCTTGCTCACCAAATACTATGCTGGTTCCCTCTTCATCTTCCATCATGATTGTAACCTTCCTGAGGCCCTCATCAGAAGAAGATGCCAGCACCACACTTCTTGGAACAGCCTACAGAAACGTGACCTAAAATAAACCTCTTTTCTTAGAAATTATCCAGCCTCAGGTATTTCTTTAGAGCAACACAAGTATGGACTGACACAAAGACTTGGTACCAAGGACTACGGCATTGCTACAAAGATACCTGAGATGTAGAAATGACTTTGGAACTGGCTAATAGTCAGCGATTGGAATAGTTTGGAGGGCTCAGGAAAACGCAGGAAGATAAGGAATGTTTGGAACATCTTAGAGACTGGTTAAATGGTTGTGACCAAAATGCTGGTAGAAATGGAGACAGCAAAGGTCAGGCTGATGAGGTCTCAGATGAAAATGAAGAAGTTATTGGGAACTGGAGTAAAGGTAACTTGTGTTATACCTTAGCAAAGAGCTTGACAGCATTCCATATATGTCCTAGGAATCTGTGGAAGTTTGAACTTAATAGTGATGACAGCGTATCTGGCAATTTAGAAGAAATTTCTATGTAGCAAAGCATTCAAGAGGTCACCATCAGATATGGGAGCAAAGAAATTACTTAAAGTTGAAGTTTATAATTAAAAGGGAAGAATAGCCTAAAAGTTTGGAAAATCAGCAGCCTGGCATTGTGGTAAAGAGCATTTTCAGGAGAGGAATACAAGTGAACTGCAGAGTAACCACTTTCTAAAGACATCAGCATGACTAAAAGGGAGCCAAGTGTTAATATCAAAGAAAAAGAAAAAAGCCTTGAAGGCATTTCAGAGATCTTCAAGGAAGCTCCTTCTTTCATGGACCCAGAGGTCTAGGAGAAAAGGATGATTTAGTGGGCCAGGCTCAGAGCACTACTGCCCTGCTCAGTCTCAGGACACTGCTCTTTGCATCCCAGCAGCGGTGGCTCCAGCCTGGGCTCTACAGGCCCCAGACACAGATTGGGCTGCTGCTTCTAGAGCACAAGCATCTGAAAACCTTGATGGCTTCCACGTGGTGTTAAGCCTCTAGGCACACAGAATGCAAGAATAAGGGAGGCTTCAATGCTTCCGACTAGATTTAGGAAGATGTATCAGAAGACCTGGGTGCTCAGACAGAAGCCTACCACAGGAACAGAGTCCCTGCAAAGATTCTCTACTAGGGCAGTACCAAGAAAACATGTAGGACTGAAGTCTCTAAATAGAGCCCCCACTGGGTCACTGACTAGGAGAACTGCGAGAAGGGGGTCATCACCCTGCAGCCCCTACCATGGTAGAGCCAGAAGCAACTTGCCCCCTTAGCCTGGTAAAACAGTAGGCACTCAACTCCAACTGGTGAGGGCAGCCACAGAGGCTGCACCCTGCAAAGCCAAAGGGCAGAGCTTGCCCAGAGCTGCCCAGGGCCTTGTGAGCCTACCTCTTGTATCACTATCCTCAAAATGTGGGACATGGAGTTAAGAGAGATTATTTTGGAGATTTAAAGTTTAATGTCTGCCCTGCTGGGTTTTAGACTGGTGTGGGGCCTGTTGGCCATGTCTTTTGGCTTATTTCCCCCATTTGGAATGGAAATTTTTACCCAATGCCTATACCACCATTGTATCTTGGAAGTAAAGTAACTTGTTTTTTGATTTTATAGTTTCATAGGTAGAAGGAATTTATCTTGAATCTCAGATGAGACTTTGGACTTTCGACTTTTGAGTGGATGTTAGAACTTTTTAACACTTTTGGGACTATTGGGAAGGGATGATTGTATTGCATAGTTTAAGGACATGAGATTTGGGGAGCTAGATGTGGAATGATATGGTTTGGATGTATGTTCCCTCTAAATCATCTTAAAATGTGATGCCCAATGTTGGAGGTGGGACCTAGTGGGAAGTGTTGGATCATCTTTCGATCCATCCCCTTGGAGTTGAGTGCGTTATCTCTCAGGACATGCAAGATCTACTTGCTTTAAAGAGTCTAGAACCTCCTCCTTCTCTTTGCTTCTTCTCTTACGGTGTGATACACTGGATCCCCTTTCAACTGCCATCATTGTAAGCTTTGTAAGGCCCTCACCAATAGCAGATGCTAGCAACATGTTACTTATATACAGTTTACAGAACCTTGAGCAAAAGTAAACCTCTTTTCTTTATAAATTATCCTGCCTCAGGTTTATTTTTTTAATAGTAATGCCACAATGGACTAACACAGGAGTCTTCTGATTATTACTTTGCTTAAATGAATATGTACTATAGAGTGACCTGCCATTCTGTTTTGAACAAATCATTTGAAACTTTGACATCTTTTACAGGTTTCCCTGGGATCAAAATTCTGAATTAAGTCTTTTTGGCCTAAAATTAACTGAGATTTTCCAATTGGGCCCGTAATGAGCTTTAAAGAATGTATCTCCTACAGAAATATTAAATGATTAAGCTTACCTCATAAATTGTATAGGAAGCATTGTCAAATGATAAGTAATACTAGATATTCTTCCAGTTACATTTATGGGTATGTTATTGACATAAATGTTTCAAAAATGATATCAATATATAGAAATCTAATAATCTAATAAGATATAAGGCATAATTCTGGTTATATTAAATCTTTCCTAAAGTTATATTTTTATGAGTATGTTATTTATGTGAATATTCTAATAATTACATAAGATTACAAAAGTGTTGATTTTGATATGATGCTATCAGTCATGACTCTAGTTGGTATCTTAAATGCTGTATTTAATAAAAACAACTCACTTTTTTTGTCAATCATCAGATTTTTAACCATGGCTATTCTAAGTTTTTCTCATCCAGAGTTATTGGTTTGAATTCTTCTTTAAAAGCATTTTGAAAACTATACTCCAAAATTGTTTCATGAAAAAGATTCTAACAAGTACTTTGTGAACACAGATATCTGATAACTTTAAGATCAATGCACTAAAAAGATTTTTCCAGACTCTAACAAAAACAAATGAATTTGTAAAACTGCTAATGAAGATCAAGCAAAATAAAAAATTACATGAAATTTAGTAACTTTTGAAAATAAAGTTATGACCTTTTTTTGAAGCATTGTTGGCTATTTACTCAAATGTTTTATTTTCCAGATTTAAGAAAGTGATCTATAGTTTATAACAATTTGGTAAAATATAAACGTGTGAACAAAGATGGAGGCATTTACTTTTTCTCCCTACTTGATTCCCCCAAAATTCAGAAATTATTCATGAGTATTCTTATTTTTATGTATGGTTATTTGCAATAGTTCAACAAAAAGTTGGATCCGCAGTATCCACCTTCAACTTCTGCCATCATTGTAAGCTTCCTAAGGCCCTCACCAGAAGCTAATACTGGCACCATGTTACTTATACAGTTTGCAGACCTTGAACCAAAATAATCTCTCTTTATAGCAGGATATAATTGGTTACATTACTGAGGCTTTGACTGAAATAATATTTGAGAATGTGCATAAAATGCCTGCCTTCAAGGAATTCCAGTCTTACAGTGAGTTTGAAAAAAAAAAATGTTACTTGCTGGCAGACCCAAGAACCTCAAGACTATAAGTACAATCTAAAGTCAATCTTGGTTTGGCTTCCTGTCTCGAGAGGTTTTAAAATCTGGGATTCCTATGTAATCAATGCAGACAGAAAAAAGTATGTTTCTAAAAGAAAAACTATAACACGACCTATTAGATTGCAACCCTATGCATTGTTTTCAATTTCTTGTTATCCAACTGGTGACTAGACTAGATCCTAAATTCTCCCAATTTTATTCAATATTTGGCTACAACTGACCATTTTTTAAATCAGAATTTCTTTTTTCCTGAAGCCCTAGCTGAAACAAGATGCATTTTAAGAAGTAAAGCTTGTGCCTGATGTATGGGCTGCACAGAAATTTCACTAAACTACTGGATGCAGGAGAAGCTGGCATTTTTACACTGTAGAAAGTTCTTCTCAAAGCATCAGAACAAGATTGTGTATCATAATGAGATTCTTACCCCTGTTAAGGCCTACCTTTTTATTTAGCAGGAATAATGGTGTATTTAATGAAATTTCACAACTGGTAGCTTCTTCTGGTAACTTAACAGAACTTAATCGAAAAAAAAAATCCCTTAGTTAAGTAAGAAAAATATCTGCACAATTGTTAATACTGCTTGGTGGACCTGGAGAAATCCCTCTGGGAAAACTGAGACCCATATACATAAAATTAAAAAAATAGTCCACATGGCTACAACCTAACTCCCTAAGGTCATGTGATTTATTAAATTGGTTGCCTTTAAGCTTGGGTTTATGGCTGAAAACTATTGTGCAAACTGGAATTGTCATATTAATACTAATTTTATTTTGTATTTTTCCTTTTAAAATTTTGTATCTATTACTTGTGAAATTTTTTACAGAAGTTTAATGTAAAACAGAATAATGCTGGCCCAGCACTTGGAGATGATAATGAAAGACCATGGAACAGACAAAATTGAACTCAATAATGGACCCCAAGTAGATTTTGCTTTAGAGTCACTTTCTTCAAAACTCCCTTGTTGCTAAAATGTGGCTTAAATAAAATTTTGAATACTGATTCCTAGTTGTTATTCGTTTCCCCCAATGTGGGATGAGACCAGCAAGCAGGTAAGATTCATCCAGGCACCAAGGACCATTAAAACCTAACTCCAGGATGACATATCAGTGATGCTTTCAGAAAAAAAAATACCTTGATCAAAAAGGGCAAATGTCAAAACTGTCAGAATAAAAAGAAGTTACTGATATTAAAAAATAAATAAATAAAAACCCCGGCAAATAGAGCCAGGGAAGGCCATGAAGGAAGGGTTCTCATGCTTGTTTACCTGATAACAAAACTATCACAAAAGACTCCACAAAAAAGCAACCTTGCACTAAGGTGATTGCAATCTTATACTAAAAACACAAAATCCTTCTGTAAGGACATCTCTCCAGCAACTGTCTGTTCAACCTTGAATCGGCATCACCACATTTGTTACTGATCTTTGTAGCCAAGGATAATTATCTCAAAACAGTGATCCTCCTTATTTTTTGTTTAAAAACTTTTTTCTTTCTTTTCCTCCCAGAAAAAGCACATAGTTTAATGTGGCATGAGTATGCCCATTGCAATGTTCTACTCCTGAATAAGTACAGTTTTCTTTTAGAGAGCCTCTCTCGGTTATTTAGGTTGACAGCTCCAAGTTGGCAAGAAAGCAATAGCGTGACCCTTTGTGCTCAGGGTGCAGCATGGCACAGACATGAAGGGAACATTTTGAAAGGAACAAAAATAATATGGCAGGATCTACATTTAATAAAACCAAAGTCACAATGGACATGAAGGGCCTCAGCAGATACCAATATGTTCAGGTGCCAACCTAAGCAGTTACCTGCCTCCCTCATTGTCTGCCTGAGTCTGTATCATTCAAGTCTTTCTGGAATTTAAGAGCAATCTTAGGTAAATGTCAAGTAGGGACCCTTAAACTTACAACGATTAAACATCTCCATTTGGAGAAGAGGGGCAGGTTTAGTCTAACGATAACAATAAGGAGGATCATGTCCACCCTTTAGATGAATATCAAATTTAAGAAAAGAATAAGGCTGCTCAAAATAGCAAATGTGTAGATAGTTGGCCCAGGACTTGGAAAGCAATAAATACTTGTATCTATGGACCACATCCCTCAAGATGAAATGTAATAGGGACAAGGTTGACATAATGCAAATATTTAAGTAGATGATGTGGGCTTAGCTGCAGAGTACATAAATAGCTAAAGTTTCAATGACTCTTAAATGCATTAATAAAATTATAATAACTGTGAGGAAACGGGAACAGTTCTAATTAAAGGCACTGGTCAAGACATTCTTGGAGTAGCGCACGCACATGTGTGTGTGTGTGTGTGTGTGTGTGTGTGTGTGTGTTTCCTGGAGATAAGAATGGAGGGGACTGAGAAGCAAAGACCTGACTTAAATGGCTGGTTTCACATGATAATGGCTATTACATGGAAGAGTAATTAAATTTTTCCATGGTCCTAGTGGGTAGAATTAAGGCCACCTGCAAAATATATACAAGGAGAGATTTCTTTTTTCAACCTAGAAAAGAAAAACTTTTTACACATAAAACTGTCTGCAGATAGAGGAAGTAGTGAGTTCCCTGTTACTGGAAAGGACATTCTGGTTTTGCAGTGAGGATCTAGAGGGAGAATTCAAATAGCAGATGGGTGATGAGGGGTCAAATAAACTTGGAATCCTTCCCAAGTCTAAGATTTCATGGTATTATAACAGTTAGACTTTTGAATTATGCAGAAAATTGGAAAGGGACTTGAAAAACAGAGAGTGATTGTTAGAAATCATTAGAAGTTATAAGTTGTAGTGACTGCTTCTTCAGCAGAAATAGTTGAAAAGGCATAAAAACTAAATGTTTCCATTTTTTATAATCCAAAATATATTATTAATGTTTCCTGTGCCATTGCATTTACTAAATAATGTGAAAATCTTGCCACATATATTTTGCATAAAATGAATAATCTGAGATGCAGAAAGTCCTGTTGGTTTATGAATCCAGTGGACATTTTTGAGATGGCAAAGCCTCCCTGACAGGCCCCCAGGTACTGTCTACCTCTGGACAATGCAATGATGACATGGAAAATCTATGACTTTCTGTTGCCTTCAGATTTGCATCAGTTGGGATGATTTCAGGAACATGTAACAGAAAATCCAACTAAACAAGGATATGGTATGATACTACACTGCGTGGTAGGAATCTCAGAATAAGACAGTTATATGACTGATGAATTCAAAGGCTCAGTGCTGTCAGGTATTCAGGTTGAGTTCTCTGTGGTTCTTGTTGACTTTCCTCTTCATAGCTGAAATCAGGCTGAATGACATAAATCACCATGTAAGCCGGCTGAAGCAGCTTCACAGATACATGATAATAGTCACACATGCCCCTAAGGGGAAAAAAGAGTGTTTAACAAAACACCACTGGTAAAGGAGATGAGATGACCCTGAGTGACTTAGGTTAATTTACATTTTACCTTCTGTGTGAGGCCAGAAGTAGGCAAATGAGTGTTGTCGGAACACAATCAGGGTTTTCTTAGCAGGGAGGAGGAGCAATTGAACAGGTATGGATTTTGTCTAGGTATCTAACAGTGTCTGCTATAAGCTTCTTGTGCCAGGGTCCAATGTCTGTTCTGAAACAAAAATAATGTGTCAGCGTAGCACATAACAAAGAACCTCAACCAGGCTAAAGGCAATAGAAATGCACGTCTCGCAGTTCGGGAAGGAAGATGTTGGCTGGGCGATGCTTCCTCTAAAACCTGTAGGAAACTCCTTCATCGCCTCTTCCTAGCCTCTGGTGTTTGCCAGCAATCCTTGGCATTCTCAGCTTGTAGATACATTGCTCCAATCTCTGTCTCTAGTCATCACATGGTGTCTTCCTCCTGTGTGTCTCTGTCTTCTCTTCTTATAAGGACACCAGTCATGTTGAATTAAGGCCTGCCCCAGTGACCTCATTATAACTTGATTACACTACCAAGACCCTATTTCCAAATAGGGTCATATTTTCTGCATTTCTAGGGGTTAAAATTTTAACATATATTTTTTGAGGAGAGGGCACAATTTAACACATAACACTTACATGGTGACACTCTTCAAGTGATCTCAACCTTGCCTGTATGGAGTCTTCCTCTATAAACAAGATCCAAGGTTTCCTCTCCTACATGGTGTGAGCAGGGAGACACCATGGTATATCGGTAAGAGAACCAAACAGTATCATATGTTGGAAAGAACATCGAAACAAAGTTTGAAGACTTGAACGCTATTTGGATCATCTTAGGAAAGACACTTATTTTCTCTTAACCTGTTAGTTTCCTCGCTGTGACTCATCTAAGAACTTCCCAGGCAAATGGTACTCCAACCTAAAGGCATTGCTTGCCTGGTGCCAGAGCTGATGGCTCTTTATGGAGATGAACATATCTAGCCATTGCCTGATACCATTAGACATTCACTTATTTTACTCATTTCTAGTGCAACATTCCTGAAGCACTCTCTTATTACAAAGCCTTCCCACATCTTGTGAAATTATAGAAGTGAATTTCCTTTCTCCAAGATTGTTATATTTCTCAGTATAATTTGAACAATTGCCCTTTAAATGCTGTGAAAAAATGAAGATTTCAGTTTTTTTCTTTCTAAATTCTTATTTGTAAAATGTCATGTTATTTTCCTTTAGTAAGTCGGGTTTACAAGGCAATGAGACCTTCCTGTTTTTATTAATATATAATGTCTTTACTTGATTAGAAATTTGTTATCTGAAATGCTTGGGGTTTAATAAGGGATACATAATAATAGAGATTTTTACAAAATTACAAAATAATGGGAAAGTTTAGAGGTGAGTAAACTTATTATCAGAGGCATTTTTACAGGAAAACACTCTGATCTGCATTTCCAGGAGCAGAATGGTTCAGAAGAAAAGCGAATTTCTTGAATTCCACTGACGTCTTTAACAAAGGTTCATGAGTTAGGGTGTGTGAGCAAGCAAGCCCAGTGCAGGTCTAGCTGAGTTGGCATGAGGTTAGGGAAAGGGGCCATATTGACAGATGAATGAGATCACTCATTCTCCTCCGTTCCAGGATAGTCAGAAGGATTCAGAGGCTCAATGATGAGAGTTGCCTCTGATTTTGGGTCAGGACACACACTCATATCTTCATGACTATTGTAATTAATGTTTGTGTCTGCCTGATATGCTTTCTTCTCTTTATTCTGATGGAATATGCCTTTCTATCCACAGGGTGGGTCTATAACATAGGCTAGAATGGTCATATCATCCCATGACCCTGGTGTTCTGGATTTTTTGTTGCAATATCCTCACCTTTAGCAGGAAATAAACTGATAAAGCTGAGTAGTGTCTGAGGAGGCATAGCACACGTGCACCTACTTCAGATATGGCTAAGGAGGATAAGAGGCAAAGAACAAGCTCTCAGAGGGCTGGACTAAGAGCCACAGAAAACAGTGGGTTAGGACATCAACCCAGGGAGAAGAATTTATTGCACTCAACAAATCATGCAGTAAGAAAGATAATGGGGCTAGGAGCACAAAACTGAAAAACTGTCAATAACTATTTTTTAAAAGTAGGAGCCTGATAAAAATGGCAGCACAGTTTTACTCATATTAAATGGTTAAAAAATTTTAAAAATCTATAGTAAATTTGGCACATTAGCTGGAGAAAAACTGAATTTCCTCGTATAACTGGGGATTGGAAGGGCTGCAACTTGCGCATTATTGTGAAGTGGAAGAAGGAAGGTTATTTGGAGTTGAATGGAAAGTCGTAACACCAGAAGAAGGTAGGTTCGGCTTATAACACATGCGGTGAATCAAGCTAGCTGGTGGTAGCTGCTTAAAGTGAATCTATGTGTGTATTTCTACATGTTTTTCTTTTTCTTCAGGTGAATGCAGTCTTCTGTGTTCACCTAGTGGACAGTATTGCGCATAAACAAATTAGTGTTATAATCAACTTCTTTCATAACATATCAGTCACACTGAAACAGTTGTAGTTTAGATATAAGCATTACAGCAGAACAGACTATTTCTAGAATACAGCCTATTTTTTTCTCTGTTTACCTAAAGATACTGCATGGAAGCATATTAAAATAAAACCTATCCCACTTAATAATCTAACAAAAAAATAGATTCTTTCCTTCAAAATATGTACAAAAGACATCCAACTAATAAAACTGGGGGCATATTCTGAGATTCATTTTTTTCAGATTTGTTTTTGTTTTATCTTATTTCATTAGTTTAAAAAATTCCAATAGATTTAAGGGTACAAGTGGTTTTTGATCACAGGTGTAAACTGTACAGCAGTGAAGTCTGGGCTTTTGGTATTCCCATCACCCAAATAGTATACATTGTATCCCATAGATAATTTCTCGCCTCTCACCTGCTAGTCATTATCCCCACTAGGGTTGAGATCCAACTTCATATGGTTTTATGACATGCTGTTTGCTTCAATAAAACTAAGGTTAGGAGCACTTGATGTATATCAGACAGATCCAGCCAATCAAGATTTATAATGCTATTACCATTGTGTATGTGTGTTTAAAATGCGTCTTTTCATTAAATTCCTTTTTTCTCTGAGGACATATAAGTTAATCACACATCAAAAGGAGTAGAAAAAAATCAATTGTTATTGATTTGGCATAGTCTAAATATTGTTATTTGGCACAGTCCAGATTAATTCAGCATTTTCCTCACAGTTCTGATATCTAATTTGATTAGAAAAAAATACGCTTTAGGATAAACATTGCAAATGTTAACTTTCAAAGTTTTTTTTTGTTTGTGGCTTTATTTTTTTCATTTAGTACCCTTTGTGTGCATGTGTATATATGTATATATATGTAATTCTTTAAATGATTTTTAAAAGTACAGATTTTACTTTCTTCATTCTCCTCTAGAAACTGGCAAACCTGAATAACATGTTTAGGTGGAAAAAAAGAAATTAGAGGCTAAACATAAGGCGGCACTGGATTCAAAAGGAGTTAGGCCCTAGTTCTTCACTTACCAGCTCCATGATCTGAGGTGGTTATCTAATATTTCTAGACTCTAATGAACTTGATGGACCCTGTGTTCTCCAATGCCTATAAAATGGCCTATCACTCATTCTTATCCTCTGTCCTCTCACACAATACTTTTTAATCAAAGCTACATGTAGACTGTGCAGAGAGAGGCAAAATCATTACTAGAACTAGAAAGTTTACACTAAATTTAAAAGAGAGTTAAGACAGGAAAAGAGAGATTAAATTTCTGGCTGACTTGTATTTTCTCCTAAACCTAAATAAGGAAAAATTCCAAAAGACTCTTGGCCTTTCAAGGGAGAGTGTGCCGTATGACCGCTTTCTTTATTCCTGTCCTCATACCCCTCCTTAAGTTCATGTTCTTTCCCCACCAATTCCTTCTTCTTAAATCTCTTTGCTCTTATCTCAACCTCCTTTTCACTGCAAAGTTCCACTTTTCCCCACAACGGTGGTTCTAGGTCACTCACTCTGCATAATGCACCATGAGTCAGGCAGAATCTGGAACAACACAAGACTTTAGCCCCCCAGTCCCTAAGCTTTGCAGAAAACTAAGGTGGAGTGGGGATAATCAGCAGATGGTTGTGGAAAGGGGATTTGTTCAGTAACGTGAGCAAACAGTGGCACAAGTTCTCAAATCTAAACGTCTTTTATGATAGTCTACCATCGTGCTACTCTCAATGTGCGCTCTCCTAACAAGGGATATCCATTTATTTTTTTTTTCCCTGGGGGCAGGATGGAAAAACCCATCTGATAAGAAAATTTAGCAGTATCTTTCCTACTGTTTTGCAGGAAAAAAAAAGTGGTTTTCTTTTTTTGGATTTTTCTTTTTTTTCCCCTTTTTGGCAGGGGGAAAGTGACAAGGGGAGGAGGAAGGGTGCTGCAGGAACAGGAGACTTCAACAGCTGCTGTCTGTGTGGCTCTGGGAAGGGTTTCAGTTTTCATTACATTGTTAGAATTCAGAGTCTTTCTGATAGAAAGCAAGTAGTTTGAATATGGTACCTCTACCTACTTAAATGTAAGTTTGGAATAGTTATTAATTAAGACTACAACTATACAGTATTTTGTGGTCTGGAAATTCTGTATTAGAATATATTCAAGATTTCTAAGCAATTAGAGGGATTTTCTTTATGTTGTACAGATTATACCTGTTCATCAATTTGTGGCTATTACTGCATTTTAGGACAGAACTTATTTAAATGTCAAATACAGTTGTATGTGGTTAAAAGTCTATTTAATATAAATGTCAAGTAAAAACTAACAAGCTTGTAAATTTTCTCTATAATTATAGCCTTTGATTATTGGTTTCCAATTGGAAAATGTAAATTCTAATGACAAGAAATATAATCAAAGGTACAGAGAAATATTTTATGATAATAAAAGATTCCACTCATCAAATATCTATAACATATCCAATTTGTATGAACCCAATAACTTGACCTTAAACTATAAGTCAAAATTTGACTGAACTAAGAGAAAAAAAAATGTGCACCAAAATTCATGCTGGAGATTTTGACACATTTGTTCCAGTTCCTGATGCAGTAAACAAGGACAAAAAATGGAAAATGATTTTTTTCAAATAGGAAAAATTATCCAAGATTATGGTTAATTTGGGACTTTCAGTAGTCTAGTAATGTTGTGTGTGTAGACATGGGTGGTAATTACCAGAGTTATTACTAATTAGTGATAATTCATTGAGTTGTACCACTACAATTGATGCTTTTTTGTAGATGTTTTGATTCAATTAAAAAATTAATCTATCAGCAAAGAGAAGCTTCACCTCCCAAATTCTTCTTCTGTTACCTAAATTTTATTAAACAGATACATGTATTTTTGTTTTTGTCATATACTGAACTAACATTCATTGACTGCACAGGGTACACCTGGAGGCATGAACTGGGTCTTGTTTTCCTCTAGTCAAAAGTATTTGGACTCCAAATATGAATTTCGAAAGGGCAGGGAATCCATACCTACAATCACCTCCTCACATCTCAGTTGTGAAAAATAATTTGGAAAAAAAAGAAAAGTAGGTGAGTAAATAGCATATTTGTTCTTAAAAACAAATAGAAAATTGATTAGTGAAATCATGACTTCAAAAGCTTTGGTAAAGCTAAGAAATGCAATCTTCATTAGCCCATAAAATAATCAAAATTAAATGTGAATTAAGATTTCTACTATTTGCAATAACAATCATTATAGCAATATAATGATTATAATATTAGATATTAACAATGTAATAATGCAGCCACATATGATGAATACAGTGCATGACACATAGTAAATGTTCAAATGTATTAGCTATTATGTTGTTATATGTTATTAGTATTATATTGTATATATTTCCTTCCAAGTTCACGTGGTTGTTGGCATCATTCAGTTCCTCATAGGCTGCCAAAATGAAGGCCTTAGTTTCTTGCTAGCTGCTGGCTAGACATCATCCTCAGTTGCCATGTTGAATGTCCCAACATGGCTGCTTGCTTCCTCAATGCCAGCAAGGGCAAGAGACAGTCTCCTCACAAAGTGGATATTATGATCTCAAGCACTATAATCATTTATATGTAATCTCATGTACTTCATTGCCTTGATTAGCCAGAAGCAAGTCATAGGCCCTATCTACACTGAAAGGAAACACATGATACAAAGCCATGAATACCTTGTTAGAGATTATAATGGCTACGTTAGAATCTGTCCTTCACATGCACAATACACATTTACATGGTTTATTTCATATATTCCCCCTAATAGTTCTAGAAAATAAGTACCAAAGGTGGTTCTGTTTTACAGATGAGAAACTCTGGTCATAGAAAGGTTAAATAACTTGTTCATTAATACATCCTTGATTGTGATTCAAGGTAGGACATCTAGAAATTGAGTTTATTTGTCTTTATTGAGTTATGGCTTATTATAATTAATAGAAATATTATAATGAAGTAGATTGCAAAAAAGTAAAATATTTTCCAGTATTATAGAAGAATATACTTTAACGGATTATTAAAACATTTATTCTGTGTTATTCTTATCTATCTGAATAGGTTGTAAATCCCCTTTGGAGATTAAAAAAATATTGAACCTGAAATTACATTTTGTTAGACAATTCTACTATGTTGATGAAAAATACAGATTTCTAGTATTTTATTCATATGTTCATATTGGATGTAAGATCAAATATTTTAGTGATACTGTTGAACATATTAAAGATATATTTAAGCCCAGAGATTGAACTTAATTAAAATTTTCATTAGTCTATTTCAGCATGATTTAGAAATATTTTTTATCACATTTCTAAAAGGAAAGTAAGAGGAAGAGAAGGAGAGAACTGATGTGACCCTAAACTTTCTGTTAGTAATTAGCTGCAGGTGAGCTTTAAAGTGATGTGGTGCCACATGCTGGTCACAGGGATCATGAGTGACTTCTTATCATGTTCAGCAGCATGAAGAGGCTGCAGAGGCCACATCAGATGGGTGCTTTCAGAGATCTCAGTGACTCGTCCATCAGCCAGCTGCTCCATGCCTCAATGTTTTAAAGCAATGTGAAACCTGACTCCCTCCTGCCTGAGGCAAACAGAAGCAAGGCTCTTATCAATGACAGATATCAGCCACCAGAGCAGATATTTTCCGTACATTTCCCAAAGCATATCCTATAGAACACAACTTTCACAAAATTTTAATAAAACAAAGGGTTCCGTAAAATAGAGGGTTTTATAGTCAAACGTGTTTGGGAGATATGAGAATGACTGTAATTAGTAAGTTTTTACATGGGCTTTCTCTGGAGATTTATGCTGTCCTGAACTGTAATAAAAGGGATGTACTATAAAAAATGTCCTACAGTTTTTCAATTATTGAATGTGGCCAGAGTATTCCTCAAAACGTGGTTGGGAGAAATGATCCTAGTATTAAACCTCTTTCATTGTAATAAGCAATAAATATTTTATATGACTTTTTAACATTCATTTGAACATTTACTAGTGTTTCTAGTGAAGAGATTTCAGAAGGTAACAGTATTGACTCAGCACTGACAATTGCACAGCATTCCATTAGTGACAATGAACATGATAATAATAATGTTCATTGTCACTAATGGAATGATAATAATAAATGATAATAATGTTCATTGTCACTAATGGAATTATGAATAAAAATGATGATTATCAACATTTATCAAGAGTTTACTATGGATACTGTCATAGGAACTTACATACCTTATCCCGTGTGATCATTTTATAGATAGGAAAACTTAGGCTAAGAAATTTGTCAATATCGCATAATTGGTAAACCACAGAACCATGATCCATACTGCTTGAGTCCAGGTAGAGCTACGAGCCATATGTAGCTAGAGGAACATCTTAAACCCTTTATTTTATGGAACATCTATTAAAAGATGTGCCTGGTTTAAAGTGAGATATACTGTGAGATTTTGAAGACCTAGTATTAAAAAAAACCCTAAATATCTCATAAGTAATTTTTATATTAGTTGCATGCTTTTGCAGCACTTTTTGTACTATTAGTAGCTTTGTTATTCATTATGAGTTCAATTAATCATAAAATAAATCACATAAAGTGAGGCCTTAGAAGAGTAGATAACACTTGTTTGAAAACAATCAATTTTAACCACAGCACGGCAAACTTTGGTGGATAGTTTCTAGTAGTTTTTCCAAATAACCAACAGCAAAGAGTGATGACTACTGTCTCTCATGCTTGCTTTCACTGTATGAGACTATCCAGTGGCATTCAGAGCATGAGGAAAATACATATTGACAGGGCACAGTGGAAGAATTTCTGTTTCAATATGTATAGTAAAATATTTCATAAATAAGTAGCATTACAAAACATCAGCTCTATGCCAGGCAGTGAATAATAAATTACGTATCATATAAACAAAGTCTTGGATTGGTTAAATAATTTGCTTAGGTATAAACAGTAAGTAAAAAACAGAGCAAGGATTTAAATCCAGGCAGTTACACCCAGTAGAATCTTCATCTAGTGCTTCTCATCTCTGGTACGCATTAGAATCACCCGGATAACTTTGAAAATATATAAATATTTTGGCCACATATAAAAGTAATTAAATCACAATCTCAGGAATTGGGTATCAGGCTTACTTATTTATTTATTTGTTGTTTTTCACCTTTGTTTATATCTCCATAATCAAAATTTCCCCAATCAGAACATGATTTATCTGAGGTCCACTGGATTCATGGACCTCTCAGTTACCCCTCACCACCAGCCCCAGTAAAAGCCTTTCTTCTGTCAGGATAAGATATGTAAACCATGATCCCAGCTAGCCGTCTTGAATCTACTCCCTACCTTTTACACTCCATTCAAATTATTTTATCCTTTCATTTTTTTTCTTTGCTTTTTAAATTTCATCAGGTTTTTGGAAACTAGGTAGTGTTTGGTTACATGAGTAAGTTCTTTAGTGGTGATTTCTGAGATTTTGGTGCACCCCTCCCCTGAGCAGTGTACATTGTACCCAGTGTGTAGTCTTTTATTCCTCACTCTCCTCCCATCCTTTCCCCTAAGTTTCCAAAGTCCATTGTATCGTTCTAGGCCTCTAAGTCCTCGTATCTTAGTACTCACTTATGAGTGAGAACATATGATGTTTGGCTTTCCATTCCTGAGTTACTTCACTTAGAATAACGGTCTCCAACTCCATCCAAGTTGCTACAAATGCTATTATTTTTTTTCCTTTTTATGGCTGAGTAGTAGTCCATGGTATATTATATATACCACATTTTCTTTATCCATTTGTTGATTGACGGGCATTTGGGCTGATTCCACGTTTTTGCAATTGTAAATTGTGCTGCTATAAACATGCATGTGCAAATGTCTTATTTTGTGTAGTGACTTTTTTTCTCTGGGTAGATACCTAGTAGTGGGATTGCTGGATCAAACTGTAGGTCCACTTTTAGTTCATTAAGGAAGCACCACACTATTTTCCACAGTGGTTGTACTAGTTTACATTCCCACCAGCAGTATAAAACAGTTCCCTTTTCATCACATCCACAACAACATCTATTATTTTTTGATTTTTTGATTATGGTCATCATTGCAGGAATAAGGTGGTATCACATTGTGGTTTTAATTTGCATTTCCCTCAGGCATTTTTAAAGCACTCCAGAGGATACTAATGTGCAATGAGGATGGAAAAGCATGGCTTTATGCCATATATTGTCTCACTTATACCACAAAATTTTGGTACACCTCCAAATTCTCTTAGCTATGTTCCCTTTTTTCTGTTTTTTTTTGTTTTTTTTTTTTTTTCCAAATTTCATGGTTAAGAAGGCATAAAGATTACGTATTGAGGAACCATATTCATTCAGATAAAGCCTCAGACACGAATTCTCATAGAAGCCTATCAAACATAAACAGGTAACTAAATGTGCTTTTCTCTCTTTTAAGCAGTATATTTTTAGTTTTGATTAATTCGGTTTTACTTCCTTTCTGTTGCTTAAAAGGAAGATTTTATTTCTCCTGCAGTCTAAATTCGTGCATGAAAGTGTTTCTAACTCCAATGCTTACATACTTTAATACATGTTTTAATGGTTCAGTAAACAGGTATTTAAACTGTTTCAATCATTTTGGGATTAAGTCCAAGTTAATCACTTGTTTGAATGTCAGTATGAGAATGCAGTTTTTGGACATCTGTAGGTGATTCATTTACTCCATTTTTGAGCATTAGATAACTGGCTTTTTCTGGCTTTCTGATTAGAGTTTTGCATTTATCTTTTTCAGAAAGACTCTGGGCTTATAACATGGAAATAGTAAATTTCTGACTGCAATTGGTATTGAAAAAGCTAAGAACCAAGTGTCCCTTAAGTAATTAGCTCCATATTCAAAAGAATTGAAGTGTATGTGCCAGGTACTGTTATAGGTACCTAAATGTGATCTCACTTATTTCTCATAAATATTTTATTCACATTTGGCAAATGCTGTGATTTCCATTGCAATAAAATCTGTGAGAAGAAGATCCCTGGGTGGTAAGCGAAAGAGCTCAGATGTCTGGACAAGGAAATGTGGCAAATCATTGGCTGAACTTTATATATATATTTTAAATCCCTTCTTCAAAATCTGTTTTAAGTGTTTGGATCAAGATATAGTTCACTGAGTAAACAGTCTAAGAGAAGTTTTACTATATAAGGCATAAGGGAAGACTGTAGATTTAAAAATTACATTTTGGGAACTAAAATTATACATCTCCATTCTGGGAAGATCATTCTCTTCCATCCCTAATAACTTTGAGACATAGACATGATGGAAAAGAATTTTGGAAACAAGTGCAAAAAGTCTGAAAGTACATTTGAGGAAGTGCAATTTGGAAAGTTCAGGAGAAGAAAGGATGTGAATGTAAATTATCTGATTTTCAGGCATTGCCATGATTCAAATAATTACTTTTGATAACATGAAAATTATTACACAATACTACATTTGACCATACTCATTTTTATTCATTATGACTATTTTACTACAAGGATATAAAATTGTACTTAATAAAACTGAGTTATTCTGAAACTATTCTCTAATAGAAAATTTTAAAATCTTTAAAAATAGATTTGGAGCCTAATAGTCTACATGAAAGGGAAAAGATAATTCATTTTTGAAGCCTTAGGACCCACCTTGATCTTCTATCATAATTTTCCATATTTTGAAAGAGTCTTGCACAGAATATGATTGAAACATGAAGCAGCAATTTTAGTGCATCATTAAGGCAAATTTTGCCAACCAAGTACCGTTTGCAAAAAAAACAAGATTTGGTTTTGCCATTATGATTTCAAGGAGTATGAAGAAAGAAAAAGAAAATGATACAAGTTCAGTATAATCTGCCAGTATTTGTAAATATACAGGGGAGGTACAATCAATGAAAACTGTGTGCATTTAGAGTTTTTAAATGTGGAAGAGAAAATAAGTACGACTCACCTGAACATCAGTTAAATCCCAGTGAAGAAAGAAAGTTCTATCTGCACTATCTGTATTAAAACCAACCTCACTTCTGCTGTCTCATTATGCTTTTCAATATCCAAATCTTAGCCTAGTCTTTAGTCCTGTTTTTCTTGGTATGCTAAGAAAATGGAAAGATCATTTTGTTTTATGTGTAACTAGCAGATTTTAATGTTAGTAAAAGCAGTTGCAATATTCATATAATAGTGATTTGTCGGTTTTTATGTATAATTTTTGTTAAAAGCCTATTCTCAAGGGTAGTGTTTTACAAAAATGACAAGATACTAACCTCCTAGCTAATCTTTGCTTACATGTCTTCGAAAGTGATGCGTGCTAATTTTCTGTTTGTTCCAAGTAATAGTGGTTAAACTCTGATCAGCTCAAGCAAAATATAAATATAAAGAAAAGAAATAAAGGAAGAAGGAAGGAAAAAAGAAAAGAAAGAAGAGAGGGAAGGAGAGAGAATTTAATGGGTCACACACACCCGGGAGGGGCCGAGGGTCATGCCATTGAAATGGGCCCAATTGTCCCATTGAACTGATATTCGCGGGATTTTTTTGAATGACCTTACAAGTGAGCCTTCCCGATTTTACAACTTGAAACGTTCATCTGTCTCATCCGAGTTCCTACCTCATGAAAGCAAACTTCAGACAATGAACTGAAACTTATCAGATCACCACATCCAGACAAATATTCATCATGTTTGCTTCCTTACCCCTCCCTAATTCCTGTTTCCCCCGCTATAGAATCCCCCAATTTTACTTAGTTGGTGAGATGGATTTGAGACTTCTTCTCCCTTCTCTTGGCTGCAGCACCCTATTAAAGCCTTGTCTCAGTGCCTGGTAGTCTGTGCAGCGAGCAGCAGGACCTAGTGAAGCCCTGGCGTTTCGCTAACACCAGTCTCTCAGTCTTGCGTTGAACTCTGTTGGCTTTCCTCTCGGGCGGCGTCTTTCTATGTGGTAGATAACCACTGGCAGATCAAGGAATGCAGTGCTCCCATAGTGATCATACAGCCTGGTTTGCTCAGGATAGTATGGGTTTGTGCCCAATCTGTTTAACTATTAAAAGTTTCCCCTTTCCCTTTCAGAAGTCTTCTGTTTAGATGATAAATTAGGTGGTTACCCTACCTGATAGTGGGTGCAGCCACCACGTTAGGATACGTAAACGCAGCTTCTGTTTTGTGTCTCCGCAGATCTTTAGCATTTACTCAGTGAGGGTAGTTTCTCCTGCCCTTGTGTATTAGTCTATTTGTGCTGCTTTGGCAAAACTACATACACTAGATACTTTATAAAGAATGGGAATTTATTTCTCACAGTTGTGATGACTGCAAAGTCCAAGATCAAGACCCTGGCAGGTTTGGTATCTGGTGGGGACCCAGTGTCCCCCTTCCAAAATGGTGTCTTGCTGCTGCGTCCTGCAGAGGGGGTGAGCTCTACCTTCGCATGGCAGAAGGGACAGAGTTAGGAGGAGGATGGACACTGTGTTCCCATGGCGGGAGAGCCCAAAAGGGCCTAAGCTCATTCCCTCCAGCCCTTGTCAGGACATAGTCACTTTCCAGAAGGACCCACTTTTTCATTTCACCACAAGAGAAATTAAGTTTGAACACATACATTTTGGAGACGACACACTAAACCATAAGATTCAGACACTGGCCCCCCAAATTCATGTGCTTCTCACATAAAAAATTCATTCATCCCATCCCAGTAGCCCCCAAAATCTTAACTCATTCCATCCTCCACTCAAAAGTGTGAAGTCCAAGTCTCACTTAAATGTCATCAAGTCAGAGATAGGTTAGATTCAACGGTGTGTTTCATTCTGAGGCAAACTGCTCTTTAGCTATGAACCTGTGAAATCAAACAAGTTATATGCTCCCAAAATACAATGGCAAAGTAGAAACAGGACCCACACTTTCATTCTAAAAGGGAGAAATAAACCAGAAGAAAGGGTTAACAGGTACCAAGTAAGTCCAAAACTCCACAGGGCGAACAACATTAACTTTTTTTATTTTAAGTTCTGGGGTACATGTGCAGATCATGCAGGATTGTGACATAGGTATACACATGCCATGGTGGTGGTTTGCTGCATCCATTGACCCATCATCTACATTTCTGCTTACTCTGAAGTTATAAGCAGGTCTGTGCTTCTCCGTAGTTACAGAATAGCCTAACTTTAGTTATAAGAATATGTCTAGTCTAAGAATTTAGTTGCTGGCTTTAATGTTTCTTCAAATATTTCTTCACCAAGCTAAGGCCAGAGATTGGCAGCTTCTTGCCTTTGAAATAGTGTAAGGTCATCTGCTCTTGTTCCTCATTCACATCTTTCCTTATATCTTAACTACTGTTTTAAACCCACCAAGATGAACATCAGGGGAATATGGAGCTGTGTTAACAGCTCTTCTGGAAGATGCAGTACCCAAAAGGTGTGGGTTTCAAGGCAGCAAAAAAAGTGGCAGTAAATATTTATCTTGTTATCAATTTAACTCCATCTTTGTGTCCAGGATCATTTCAATTCTTTTAATTTTCTTGAGATTTCTTTCATTGCTTAGCATGTGGAGTATCTTGACATATGTTATATGTACATCTAAAAATATGTACATGAAGTTATACATTTTTATATAAGTGTCAATGAGGAGAAATTTGTTGATATTGCTATTTAAGTCTTCTATAACAATTCGGTTTTCTGCCTGCTTGTTCTACAAGTACTGAGAGAAGAGGCTGAAATAGGCAACTATATTTGTGTATTTGTTTCTTTATCATTTTACTATTTCAGTTTTTTCTTCATATATTTTGAAACTTATGTGAAACATATTAAGTGTACGCATTTAGAATTGTCAAATCTGAGTAAATGGACACTGTGTTCCCATGGCGGAAGAGCAAAAAAGGGCCTAAGCTTGTTCCCTCCAGCCCTTGGCAGGACATAGTCACTTTCCAGAAGGACCCACTTCTTGATTTCACCACAAGAGAAATTAAGTTTTAACACATGCATTTTGGAGATGACACATTCAAACCATAAGATTCAGATTCTTTATTAATGAAGTCTCACTTTGCCTATGCTAAAATTACTTGTTCTGAAGTTTGCTTTGCCTGATATTAGTTTTCATGAAATTTGGAAACCCTGCAGATATTTCTTTTTCTTTTTTTTTTTTTTTTTTTGCTGTTTCTCCCCATTTTCCTTTTGGAGCCACCGTTCCCCAAATGTTATTCGACAACTTGATATTTCTTCACAGGTCACCAAGTAATTGTGTATAATGAGTCCTTTTTCTGTACATTCTTCGTCGTTGCTAGTTTATATTTCCTTACCTTTAAACTCGCTATACTTCTTATTTTCTGCAAAGACCCATTTGCTGGTAATTTCATTTAGTGACATTTTTAATACTGTATTTTTCATGTCTAGAAGTTACTTTTTTCATATGTGCCATTTTTCTCTTCATTATGAACACTAGTGTTTCCATTGACAACCCTGAGACTATTCAACATAATTACAATAGCTTTCTTAATGTTCTTGTATGCTAATTCTATCATATCTTTATTCCTGTGTTTCTATTATCTGATATTTTCCTCATTATGGGCCATATTTTCTTGCTTCATTGTATATTTATTTTTTTACTGGATTCCAGATAGTGTGGATTGTTCTTGTGTGTGCCAGATTTTGTTGTATTCCTTTCAGTAGTGTTGAAACTTTTTTGGCAAGTTGTCAAGTTACTTCAAAGACAGTTTGATTCATTTGAGACTTGCTTTTAAAGCCTTTTAGAAGGTTTGTTATAGAGTCCTCATTACCCTTGGGTTTATTGAGACTCCACTTCTATGATACGAACAATTTAGGATCTTCACTGACTGTCCCGTGTATACAGTGAGTCTTTTCAACTCTGGTTAGTGGCAACTCAAATACTCAAAAGAGCTCCTAGTATGAGCTCTTGGGAGTTTTCATCTCTGGCAACTGCTGTTTCCAAGGAATTTGTCTTTGGTTGTCTCAGGCAATCTCACCTTCTGCATATACAGGTTGGTTTTTAGTCAAGACCCAACAGGACCCCATGCAGATTTTGTAGCTTTACTCCATCCCCAAAATCTAGACTGCTTAATCTCCTCAAGCTCTGGTCTCCATCTCCTCAAGTCAAAAACCAGTGGAAGAATATCACTCTCTCTTCTATCATCTTGAAATTTTCTCCTGGAAGAAAGGTGATGAAATCATAGTGTTTATTTCAATGGTCCTATACTTTCTATTGTCTAGTATATAAGGATAGTTTTTTTCCTACATTTTATTTTTATTTTGCTTAAAACAGAAAGTTGATTCCAGACACTGTTACTGTCTTTTTCTTTTTTTTTTTTTTCTTTAAGATGGAGTCTTGCCATGTTACCCAGGCTGTTCTCAAACTCCTGGGCTCAGGTAGTCCTCCCGCCTTGGCCTCCCAGAGTGCTAGGATTATAGGCGTGAGCCACTGCACCTGGTATGAAACTGTTTCACATTGAAGCAGAAATGCTGCCGTCAGTAATTTTAAAAATAACATTTCTGTTATGAATTTTTTATTTTTTATAAACTTTAGATGTGCAAGTAGGGAAAACTTTTTTCTTTTAACACAAAGAATGCTAACATCCACTTGTCATGAAAATTTGCTTGAATGCAGTTCATTACACAGATGATTTTCTACATCTTTACTCAAC
>CAUYQU010062271.1:0-70670 GCA_963574635.1 Cheracebus regulus | reverse complement strand
GTTTTGATTTGCATTTCTCTAATGAGCAGTGATGATAAGCATTTTTTCATATGTTTGTTGGCTGCATAGATGTCTTCTTTTGAGAAGTGTCTGTTCATATCCTTCATCTACTTTTTGATAGAGTTGTTTTTTTTTCTTGTTAATTTAAGTTCCGTGTAGTTTCTGGATATTTTCCCGGTGTCAGATGGGTAGATTGCAAAAAATTCTTCCCCATTCTGTTGGTTGTTAGTTCACTCTAATGATAGTTTATTTTGCTGTACAGAAGCTCTTACATTTATTTAGATCTTATTTGTCTATTTTGGCTTTTGTTGCTATTGCTTTTGGTGTTTTAGTCATGAAGTCCTTGCCTATGCCTATGTCCTGAATGGTATTACCTAGGGTTTCTTCTAGAGTTTTTATGGTGTTAGGTTTTATGTTTAAATCTTTAATCCATCTGGAGTTAATTTTCATATAAGGTGAAAGGAAGGGGTCCAGTTTCTGTTTTCTGCATATGGCTAGCCAGTTTTCCCAACAGCATTTAGTAAACAGGGAATCCTTTCCCCATTGCTTGTTTTTGTCAGCTTTTCAGTATTTGTATTTTAACTACAATTTCTTCTTTTTAAAAATTTGTTTAGGTTACATTTTAAAATATGCAATTTTAAGATCCCCCAGAGCTATTGAAACAATTTTATCAATATTTCCATAGTGTAATGTAGAGAGAGTTAAGGAAAAATAATAACTGTAGATTTCCTGTTTAGTTGAAATTCGAAAACGTCATTGGTAAAGAAGATGTAAAGTTCTGCTTATATCTCTGACATATAAAGTGCTTTGAATCTATCACTTTCATGAGAAAGGGAACATAAACCACTTTTCTTGGACCTATTAGAGAACTAAAGTCAAGAGGTAAACCAAGACCCAGAAATCTGGAGAGAAAGATTAACATGGAGAATCACAATGAAGACCAGCTTACCTGGAGCAGAGACATAGTCATCAACTAATTGGACACAAAGTAATTTTGACAAATTACTGGAGGCTGAGTCTGGACGAACTAGCATGAGAGTGAGAAACTGTACACTTTTTGTGACTTTCTTCTCCAGGAAACTGAGTAGGTTCTAATAGTGAAGATTAAAGACACATCCCTTCATGTTTCTGCCAGGAATAGGAGAAAAGTAATCATTCTGAAATATGTTCAGAGCATGACTAAGAAGTGCTGTCTAAAGGAAAGAACTACCAGAACCAAATCTAATCTATCTGGGGAAAAGGCAGTTGGTCAAATTCTGCTCTAGTTTTCCTTTCTTCCTTATGAGATAAAAGATAAAAGCTAAGAAACACATATGGAGGCCACAGCTCGGAAATACAGACCCACTGAAAGACTAAAATTTAATTTTCAGGATTATAGACCACTTTCCCTCTCCTCAAAAAATGCCTTACCATCAAATCAGTAGGGCTCCATAATAATAACAGCACATTATAACTAACAGAGCTTGAAGGTGCAGATTCAATAAAAGTAGGAGTTATTAGATACATCCAAAGACAAAAGAGGGGACAAAAATAAGAACATTAGAGGATGGTAAAATCTTTGGTCCCTACAGCCACCACAAACAAACACAGTCCAACTCCTAGAGAGATTCACATTAAACCTCACACTAAAGGCTTATTAACCTCAGTTCCTATTACCTAATTTCCAGTTTTTACTGAAAAATTACAATGCATGTTGTGATAATGAAAATTACATGTCAACTTGACAGGGCTATAAGGTTCTTATATATTTGGTCAAACATTATTTGTTCTTTTTACTTTTTAACTGATACATCAAAAGAGGTAAATACTTATGGGGTACAGTGTGATGTTTCACTACATGTATACAATGTGTAATGATCAAATTAGAAAAAGAAGAATATACATCATATCAGACGTTTATTATTTCTTTGTGGTGGGCACAATTAAAATTCTCTCTTCTGTTTACTTTGATATATAAAATATTTTATTAACTCTAGTCACTCTGCTGTGCAATGCAACATGGTAATTCATTCTTCCTAACTGTAAGTTTGTACCTGTGGACCAACCTCTCTTTATGCCCCTCTTCCTTCTACCCTTTCCTGCCTCTTGTAACCACTAAACTACTCTCTACTCATTTGTGAAAGTTTTTGGATTCCACATATGAGTGAGATTATACAATATTTGTCTTTCTGTGCCTGGCTTATATCAATTAACATAATGTCTCCTAGGTACATTCATTTTGCTGAAAATGACAGTTTTTATTCTTTTTATGGCTGAATTGCACTGCATAGTCACATTTTCTTTATCCATTTTTTGTTGATGGACACTTAGTTTAATTTCACATCTTGGCTATCGTGAATAGTGCTGTAATAAACATGATTGTGCAGACATCTCTTGAACCAACCAATTAAATTTCCTTTGGATATATACCCAGGAATGGGATTGTTGGATTATATGGTAGTTCTATGTTCAATTTTTGGAGAAACCTCCATAGTGCTTTGTAGGGAGAATATACTAATATACATTCCAGCCAAAAGTGTAGAAGAGTTCCCTTTTCTCCCTATCCTTGCCAACTCTTGTTATCTTTTGTCTTTTTGATAATAGCTATTCTAACAGGTGTGAGGCAGTATATCATTGCGGCTTTAATTTGGATTTCTCTCATGGTTAGTAATGTTGAACATTTTTTCATATACTTGTTATCCCTTTGTATGTCTTCTTTTAAAGAAATGTCTATTTGGGTCTTTTGCCCATATTAAAAAATTAGTTATATTGTTTTGCTGTTAAGTTGTTTGAGTTCCTAATGTATTCTGGATACTAACCCCACGTCAGATGTGTAATTGGCAAATATTTTATCCAATTCTGTAGGTTGTATCTTCACTCTATTGATTGTTTTCTTTGCTATGCAGAAGCTTTTTTTTTTTTTTTGAAACAATGCATTTGTCTACTTTTGCTTTTGTTGTCTGTGCTTTTGAGGTCTTGAAAAAAAATAAAAACACAACTCTTCCCCATATCAATGTTAAAAGTTCCCCTATGTATTAGTCTAGTAGTTTTACAATTGTGTGTCTTATGTTTAAATCTTTCATACATTTTGAGTTTATTTTTGTAGGTAGTAAGAGATGAGCTTTTAATTTCATTCTTCTGCATGTGAATATCCATGTTACCCAACACCATTTGTTAAATGTCTTATCCTTTTTTCAATGTGTTCTTGGAGCCTTTGTCCTTTGTCATAGATTAGTTGACTGTAAATACATGGATTTATTTCTGGAAGATATATATATATATCTCCCAGAATTTTTTTTGTGTGTATATATATAGACACACACACTCTATTCCATTGGTCTGTGCATCTTTTTTATGGAAATACCATGTTCTTTTAGTCACTGTTGCCTTGTTGTGTATTTTTAAATCAGGTGGTGCAATGCCTCCAACTTTGTTCTTTTTGATCAAGATTGCATTGGTTCTTTGGGGCCTTTTGTAGTTCCATGCAAGTTTTATGATTTTTTTTCTATTTCTGTGAGTAATGTCACTGGTATTTTAATAAGGATTGGATTATATCTGTAGGTGGAGAAGGAAGGGCATTTTAACAACATTAATTCTTCCAGTCCTTGAACATTAGACATCTTTGTTCAACGCATGTCATTGGACATCTTTCCATTTATGTGTGTTTTCTTCATTTTGTTAGCCAATATTTTGTAGTTTTCATTGTAGAGATCTTTCACCTCTTTGGTTTTGTCTGTGAGGATGTTTCAGGATAAAGTTAACCTTTGAATTGGTGGACTCAATAAAGAAGATTACACTCTCTTATGTCAGTGAGCCTCACTCAATCAGTTGATGGCCCAGATAGATAAAAAAAAGGATGAGTAAGAGAGAATTCCTCTTCCAAACAGTCTACAGATTGGAACATTAACGTTTTTCTTGACTTTGGGCTGAAATGGAAACACTGACTTCTTGCTGGTTCTGAAGGCTATGGGCTTTAGTTTTGGACTAGACCCCCACCATGACTTTAAATATAAAGCACAGATAGGTTAAAGTAAAAAGAAGAAAGATATACTATGTTAACACTGATCAAAGGAAAGCTGTTTGATTTATAAAAATGGCTATATTAATTTCAGGCACAACAGACTTCTTAACAAGAAAAATTATTTGTGACAAACATGAGTATTAAATGGTTTTTAAATGGGTCAGTTCCCCAAGAAGATACTCATGAACAAACTGTCAAAATACATGAAGCAAAAAAAAAAAAAAAACAACAACAACAACAACTCTAAGCAGCAATAGAGGAATATGCTATTATATCAGGAGACTTTAACACAACCGCTCTATCAATAATTAACAGATCTGATGAGCATAAGATCACCAAAGAAAGAGTTGTACTGAACAGCACAATCAATTGCTTCCACTTTACGTATATGTATAGAATATTTTATCTAACAACAGAATGCATGTTCTTCCCAAGCTCATAGAAAACACTAAACAATACTGACTTCATTCTCTGTCATAAAATACACTTTAACAAGTTTTTAAAGATAAAAGTTATATAAAGTATATGCTCAAAGAATCATGGAATTAAAGTAGAAATTAATAACAGCAAAACACCTGGAAAATCCAAAATATTTGAGATTAAAGAACATATATCTAAATAACATGTAAGTAAAGAACTCTCAAAATAAATTGAAAAATTTAGAACCAAGTAAATACAATTAAAAACACAGGTTATCAAAATTGTGGAATACAACCACAATAGTGGTTGGAGGAAAATTTATAGCATGAAATATATTGGAAAAAAAGAAATATTTAAAATCAATAAACTAAGCTTCCACATTAGAAAAATGGAAAAAGAAGGATAAATTGAGCCTAGATTCAAGTTGAAAAGTAGAAGTAATAAAAATTAGAGCTTTAATAAAATTGAAAAAAAAAAATCCATGGAGAGGCTGGCAAGATGGCCGAATAGGAGGAAAAACTCCAGTCTGCAGCTCCCAGAGAGATCAATGCAGAAGGCAGGTGATTACTGCATTTCCAGCTGAGGTACCTGGTTCATCTCATTGGGACTGGTTATACAGTAGATACAGCCCACAGAGGGCAAGCTGAAGCAGAGCGGGGAGTTGCCTTACCTGGAAATTGCAAGGGGTCGGTGAATTCCTCCCTAGACAAGGGAAGCCATGAGGGACTGTGCCTTGAGAAATGGTGCACTCCAACCCAGATACTACACTTTTTCCATGGTCTTTGCAACCTGCAGACCAGGAGATTCCTTCTGGTGCCTATGCCACCAGGGCCCTGGGTTTCAACTACAAAACTGAGAAAAGTTCTTTAAGAAACTGATTTTTTAAAAAGATAAATAAAATTGATAACTGTCTAGCCAGGTTAACAAAATAGTAAGAGAGAAGACACAAATGAACCATATCAAAAATTAAAAAAGAAACATCAGTACTAATTCTATGAGCTTTAAAAGGATAATAAATAAATATGGACAACTCTATATCCACAAATTTACGTCTTAGATGAAATGGTCAATCTGTTGAAAGATACAAAGCACCAAACCTCACTGAAGAGAAACAGATAATCTGAATCTGTCTGTGTCTATTAAGGAAATTGAATCACTAATTTAAAACCTTCTTAAATAGATAGCATTAGGCCTATATGATTTAACTGGTGAATTTTATTAAACATTTGTGATAAAAATAATACCAGTATTTCCATATACTTTGCAGAAAAAAAATAGAACCAGGGAACACTTGCTAGTTCATTCTGTGAGGTATGCATTACCCTAATACTAAAAACCAGGTTTTTTAAAAAAAGAAAACTACACTGCAATAAGTCTCTCAAATTTAAATGCAAAAATTCTCAACAAAATGTTTGAAAAATCAGATAAAAAATGTATAGAAATATAACCCACAACCAAGTGAGATTTATCTCAGGTATGCAAGGCTGGTTCAGCATTCAAAAATCAATAAATATAATCCATCTTATCAAAGGCAAAATATGTAAAGTAAATAACCATGTCAATTGACACAAAAATATTTTACAAAATCCAGCAAATATTTAAGATAAAATCTCTCAGCACTCTAGGAATAGAGGAAAACTTTCTACATTTAACAAAGATCATCTATAAAATATCTACAGCTAACATGATACTTGATAGTGAGACACTGGATGTCTTCCACCCAACATCAGGAATAAGGCTAGAATGTCCTCCCTCCCCACTCCTATTCAATATTATACTGCTCTAGCTAGCATAAAAAGACAATAAAAGCCATACAAATTGAAAGGGAAGAAATAAAACACTCCTTTTTTTCCCCACAGATGAAATGTTTTTCTCTGTATAAAATCAGAAAAGAATCAACCACCACCACAACAAAACCTCTTGTAACTAACAAGAAATTCCAGAAAGGTTGCAGGATAAAAGGCTAATATGCAAAAGCCAATTTGTTTTCTATATACTAGCAATAAACAATTGGAATTTTACATTAAAAACCCAATATCATATTAGCACCAAAATAAACAAAATTATTATGTATAATAGTCCAACAAAATTCACCAAAGATCTTTTAGATCCTTGGCAGAAAACTATCAAACTCTGACTAAAGAAATCAGAGATGCTACTTAGTCCAATGTGACCACACACTGTTTGTTAGACGTGTTGAAATGATTTGTACTGCTTTAGTGTCTTGTTGTAAATTCTTTGTAAAGAGAAGCACCATTTTACAAGGAAAATAAACTTTAATTCCCCTTGATACCTCAAAATTTTTGGCTCTCTTTAACATAGTTCAAAATTATTAAGGGTGCAGATATCATGAAAGGAAATGGCATATACTAACATTGTTATAAATGAACTATGGATATGTCCTTCTTATTTCAGGAGTTTAACTGATCATTTAGATTATTTTTTTAGTGAGAGGTTGGTTTAGTGTTCATGACCTGATTTTATGCTTCATCGTTTCCATTCCTACCAAGCTGTTATACTGCTTGAAAATCAATTTACAAATCTGTGTAGTGGGACTGGAGATATGTATCTTATAGGGCTTAGTGAGGATCACAGATCAGTTACATGCTTAGGTAAGCATTTAATGAATGCTTACCTAAGGATGACTTGGATTCCCTCTGTAACAATAGGTTCTGATTTTTGTAGAGAAGAGTGATAACACTGAAGGTTGTGGTGTTGGAGGTAGAGTGGGATCCATGTGGACAGAGGAGTTAGGACTGAAAAGGCTGACAGATCTTGGGTCTAACATTATCCATATGTCTAACTTACAAGGAAGTTGGAAAAGGCAGCTGAGAAATGAAACTCAAGCTTTTTTTTTTTTTTTAATAGAGGCAAGGAATAATGACCTCTATAAAATGACCACTAATACTTTATAAGAGTTCTTTTACTTTGTAATTTTTTGTTTTTTATTATCCACATGGTGTCAAAAGACAGCAACTTCTAAGGATACATGATGCTGAATAAATGTGTATGGGGTATATACAGTGGAGCAGCTGCTGTTTGATGAGCTGAACGAAGACATTAGAAATAGGGTAAAGGGAAGCCATCGATTCACTCTACCAAGGCAGAGGAGTGAATATAGCCCTCCTGTAGATACTTATATACTTATATAGGAGATATTTGCTGAGCAAAGGTTTTAGACAGCCTGGACCTTCAGGAACCAGCAGCAGGATCAATGTCGCACTTGATTGGGTCTTGCCAGTAACAAGTCCATGCAAACTAATGTTTCACAACACTTAGTAAATCTTAACACTCTACTACTCATCTTATATGGATTCTTTAATTAAATCTTCAGAATAACTCTGTGAGTAAACTAATTTATTATCATTTTACAGGTGCAGAAACCGAGTCTTTAGAAAGCTCAATTACTAGATCACACAACTATAAGAGTCAGATAGGACTTGAAACAAAGATGGTTTGACTTAGTCCCCAAACTCTTAATAATTCTCCTATATTGTTGCCTAGGATACTAGTTCCCAACTGCATAGAATGAATTCATTTCCAGAATAATAATATATACTGTCTATTGTGCACTTGCTATAGCTCAGGTGTACTGCCCTACTCACATTATTTAGCTTAATTCTCATTAAAACCCTTTGAGTTAGGTTTTATTTTTCCTATTTTACAAAGGAACACACTAAAGCTGATAGAAGTTAGGTTATTTGCCCAAGGGATAGGCTCACAATATAAGAGCAGGGACTGAATCCAGTTGTGTCTGACTTTTAAATCCAGTTTTTTTAAGTACTGGAAAAATCAAGTGTATTGAGGTTAGAAAACAAGGACAAAATTGGTCTTTTATAGAAGATCCCTATTATACCAACTGTAAAATTACAAGCAAGCCATAGCCATAAAATATTGTGGCAACCTATGGAACCTGCCTTATTACTTTATAGTCACACTTCAAATTTATTCACAGCACAATTATTGAGATTCTACAATGTTCCATGCTCAACATTTTGCATAAAATCAATCAGATTAATCTTAACGATAGTTTTAGTTCAAAGACTGGATCAGTCATTTACAGTAGTTTTCCTTCATGTGGTTATGTTTTTGTAAAGGTTGTTTTCTCTTCCAATAAGCTGAACTATGCCCTTGCACCTAAAGAAACAACAGTTATCATTATGGTTTTCAGTATCAGAATGACAGCAGCCTCAACATTTTGTTTCCCAGGTGAGGAATCAGCATGTTCATTCACATGACTGCAGAGGAAGCAAAATTCCTCTTCATGGCCAAAAACCTCACATCCAGCTCCCTCTTCAGTTTTTGAAAATAGCAGCTTTTTAAATTTAACTGAAGCAGAGAATGTTGCTGGAGTAAAAACAGCATTAATTAAAATTGTCTATTGAGTCCCATGCCAAATTTGCTATTATAAGTTAAAGCAAAGAGAACATGATGCTGTGTTGTTTATAAGATAGAGGTAATTTCCTGGGAGTATTTGTAAATAATTATCAGGACTTGTCCATGGCTGTCAGAACCTTCACAGACAGCTAGAGTCTTACTTTTAGAATATAAATGTTAGTGCCAAGATAATGTGTAAGCAAGAAATATAATTGGATAGATAAAGCTATTTAAATAAAACTTGTGTATTTCACTGATTATAAAAAATATTACTGGCTGGCTGGCTGTAGGAAGCCTCAAAAACATAGAAAAGCATAAAGATAAAATTCAAATCACCTGTAATCTCTGGTTTTAGCAGGAACCATCAACATTTATAGGATTTTGCTGTTGTTCATAACCATATGTAATTTTACATATCAATGTCTAAGTGAAAATAGTGTTTTAATTTAGCATCCAGTTGTAAGAATTGTAAGTCTTCATAGCCAGCATTTACCTTGACTGGATTATGAATGTCCTATAATTTTTTTTTACAGTTCCCTTCTTGTGAATCTTTAAAAAAAAAAAAAAAAGGAACTCTATTGTATTTATCTAGACAAGAGTTGTGGTATCAAAACTTTAATTTATTTATAATAAGCTACATAATTATTTTCTTTTCAGAAATATTAATTAATTGTTCCAATCAATCATCAAGCTGTCATCCCTACAGGAGAACCAACCACTGTTCTGATTAAAATGACCAAAGTGTCCCTTTCATATGAATGCTCAGTCACCTCATTTGCCATCAGATCATCTCCCAAGGTCAGCTTTACTACATCAGCTGAGCCAGTGCAACCCTGACAGTTTTGAACATGTGTAAAATATGTGGGATGTATCTGTACACACTTGTAAATTGGATGAGGCTCTTTAGGGAAAAGCCTATTTGTAACTTTCTCCTTTTTTCAGTATTTTTAAAAATGGCTTTAAAATCTGGGAGATCAGTTCACTCTCTGAGATTCTTGTAGAAACAAACAAACAAACAAGTTTAAAGCCTACTCATAGTTATTAGGGAAATTAGAGAACACTCCTAAGAAATACCTCTAATGTCTACCTATCACACCTTTACTTTCTGCCTATTTTAGTTGTAATCTGTAGTTTCCTGAAAAAGATGATCCATGCTGATGTAGTTTAAGTTTTCAAATAGGAAAGCAAAATAAAAGTATGCTTTAGATAAAGCATTAAAGAAAACTAGTATGGTGTTATTTATCTAACTTTGTACTTGCTGAAAGTGATAAGAGAAACTTGTTTATTTATTGATAAATATGAGCATAACTTTGTGTAAATAACCACTTCTATTAGAAAAATAGCAACTGGAGTTTACTTGTAGGCTAATGAACCCAGACAAAAGAGTCAGAGGCCTTAATGGCAATTATATGTCAACCACAAAGCTCTTTGTAGCGAAATCTTGCCAGTTATAAACATAGTCTTATTTTTTTATAGCTATTTTCCATGTTGCAGGAAGTAAACTACAGTACTAGTAAAATATCAGAACTATAGCCATCATTATATAAGCTGAGCTTCCTTTCAAATTTCCTTCCACCTCTTTCTGTATTAGAATTCACGTTCAAATTGTATACCACACTTCTGAAACATTTGTTATTGCTTCTTTTGTATGTGTGTATTAAAAACAAAATAGGCTGGGTGCAGTGGCTCACACCTGTAATCCCAGAACTTTGGGAGGCCTAGGGAGGCAGATCACAAGGTCAA
Source organism: Cheracebus regulus (assembly GCA_963574635.1). NCBI lineage: Eukaryota > Metazoa > Chordata > Mammalia > Primates > Pitheciidae > Cheracebus > Cheracebus regulus. The sequence goes on along the minus strand of CAUYQU010062271.1, from coordinate 60,130 downwards.
GAGTTTGAGACCAGCCTGGCCAACATGGTGAAACCTCGTTGCTACTAAAAATACAAAATATTAGTCGGGTGTGGTGGTGGATGCCTGTAACCCCAGTACTCAGGAGGCTGAGACAGGAGAATTGCTTGAACCCAGGAGGCAGAGGTTGCAGTGAGCTGAGATCGTGCCACAGCACTCCAGCCTGGGTAATAAAGCAAGACTGCATCTTGGGAAAGAAAGAAAAAAAAAAGGATATTGTATCTGATCAAGGGTTCCTCCACTCATGGTGATTGAAGTACAGATAATTGTGTTCCCTCAAATGGTTCTTGAACTTTACTTTTGTATATGAATACAAGTGCTTCAGTATTTAAAGCATACATTTAACAAACCTAAATTGAAAATACAGTAGCTACTAGGAAATTTGATAAAGGCATTTGAAAATTTTCTACTATGAAATTTTAAAGCATCCAGAGAATGTTTTATTTTTGAAATGCCAATTACAAGGAATAAGTAGATATAAGAAAATATATTTTTATTTCTCTATATAATATATAGTGTATATTTAAATATAAATGTTCACTACATAATCATACATGATATATAATAATCAAATTAAAAGATAAATATTAACATGGGGAAATATTTGCAATTCATATACCAGAGAAATGGTTGACATCCTTGTTTGGCAGTCTACTTAAATATTTCTCCTAGACATCAAATAAGATCTCAAATTTAAAATACATAAAACTGTATTTGCAAAAAAGTCTTCTTCCCTAGGTTTTTCAGTTCAAGTTAATGCTATCTTTGTTCTTACCATTGATTCAAATCAAAATTTTAACACTAATCTTTGAATCCTTCATTCTTTCCCTTAGCTCACTACCCATACTCAATTTATTCTCAATTCCCATTAACTTCTCTGAAGTATGTCCTGAACTGTCAATTTTTTCTCTTCTCCACTCCTATTACCATCAACACTGATGCTCAGATGTTACTTCAATGGTTTCCCTCCTACCATTATTGCCTCCAAATGCTCCACAACAACTCATTCTCTGTGCAGCAGGTTGAGGTGCATTTTTATCTTCATATAAATTATTTAAAGTCACCCCACTAATTATAATAGATAATAATTTATAGTTGAAGCTAGAATATATTCCAACAATTTTCCAAAGCCTGCTGGTCATAATGCTAAGTGTGTGTTTAATTTTAAAAGAAACTGCTAAGCAGTTTGTCAGTGTTTATAACTGCTTTATATTTTTAATAAAAGTGACATGAGTTCTTGTTTCTCCATATCTGCAGTACTTCCATGCTGCACTCTCTGGAAGAATGCTAGTTCCTATTGCCATTTAAATTTTTTTGAAATTAGAGTGATATCTAAATATAAATTTATTTCACTTACCCTCTGTTGATTAATACTGTAGAACATCTTTTTTTTACAGGCTTATTGGCCACTTGCAGATCTTAATTTGTGAAATGCCTCCTCAGCTATTGTGTCCATTTTACTGTCTTTTTTTTTGCCTTCTCTTTGAGTTTTTAGATACATTAAAGCACAATGCATGAAAGAAAAAAATAAACAAATTATACTTAATCAAAACTTCTGTGAAACTGTAGATCGTAAGAATTAAATATTTTACTGTTGGAATGAAAGACTGCAAATAAGTGGAGAAGGCTAGAATAATTCATGAGATAATGGATTAGAGTTGGAGACATCAGCAGAAACTCACATACAGTTTAATGTATATAGTAGATACAGATACATATAGAAATATTTATAGATATGTTTATACACAGATTCGTTTAAAAATATGTATATATACACACATACACACGCAAACAGATATATGTCTTTGCTTTGCCAGCTCAGAAGGCCTATGATGATAATCCAGTAGCAAGAAACATACCCAGCTCTTGGTTTCTAATAGGATAAGTCAGCATTTATTGGCAAAATGGCAGATTCAGGACTTCAGCAAGGAATGTATAAGCTTGTAATGCTAGAAAGTAAGAAAGCAGTTTAAAAAGTACAAACAAACCAAAACACCATTTTAATAGGAGTTTGTCAAAGAAACAAAGGTGGCAATTGAAAGAGCTCCAAATAGTCAAAGCTAAAATACCTTGATAAACAAAATGAGTAACACAGTACTGCATCGTAAGTCAAAAGCATAAAATAAATTTCCATGCAGAATAATTTTAAATAATTTATACAGATACTCCACCCTTAAGGAGCTGGAGTGTGATTTTCTCACTCTTTAAATGTGTCCAGCATATACATTGTTCCACATTGTGGCATTCTTCCAGAGAATACAGCATGGAAAGTTGGAGGTGGCAGGGGGCGCGTGTTACTACACTAAAGAAATCTGATAATTGTTACCTTAGCGAGTGACAAAAGTTAACGGTAACAGTGAAAGTCAGGTTCATAGCACATACCTTTCATATGATGTGTTACGTAAAAAGGCCATGTGTGCAAAACAGCCCCTAAATGCCAAAAGAGTATAGAAACCAAAGAAGGAGGCAGAGAAATCCACTTTGTCAGTTTCAGGTGATTTATTAGGAGAACTTACAGACAGAAGACTGGTCTTGGGCAGCTGCAAGATAGGTACATCTCCACACTGTTACTCCCTAGACTTAAGGCTTATATTTCACAAGGAAAGAATATGTGTGTTTTGTGCAAGACACAAAGGCTACCCTTCTGAAAAGGCAAGAATGCTATATGCATCATAGCCTATAATTTGCACAATAACATCAATGTCACTTTGTTTTTATACTAGAGACAGTAAATAAAGTAGAAACCAGAATGCATTCATTAAATTGGGACTAATCAGAATGCATTAACAGCCATTTTTAGGGCAATTAAGCAATTCCATATACTGCAGTATTGACCCTCCATATTTATCAAACCCACACAATCCTAAAGCACGAGGAGTGAGGCTAGTGGGTGTGGATTGGCATCCAAGATGAAGTAACTTTTGTCTCCACCTCTCTAATCTGTCTCTTACAAACTCATGTGCCCACCTCTTCCATGATGGTCCCTCATCATTCAGAAGGGAAGGGTGCTGCAGTCATTTCAATGGTTTTGGTGACACGTTACGTCAGTTAATTTTCTACTTGTAAGCAGAAGCCAAAACAATATGAACAACAAGCAATGATACTTATGCCAAGTATAAGGGATAGAGCTAATAATGCCTTTTACTACCATGTTCCCCAGGATCCAAAGCAAGAGGCTTTTTGTAGCACTGAGCAGCAGCAGAAACAGATGACTGTTGGAGGAAATACAGTGTTTAGTGGTACTTGGTGGAACAAACAAATTAACTGTGTAGCCTCATCTCTGATAGACAGGAAGGACATAGGAAGTCCAATGATTATGTGATGCGGGTGCATACCAAACATGTTGCCCAACAGGTGAAGGTGCCATTATTATCTGTCAGGTTACAGGGGGAGCAAAATACCATGTTAAATGGCTGACCAAAGATTACTTTAAAAGGGACGCTGTTCCAGTGAATTTCATATTTGAAACATCTTGGTCCAGACTCCAACAGGATCAATGGAGACCCCTTTAGTTGGCCAGAAAATTCCTTGTTCTCTGGCAAGAAAACCTTATGTAACCTTAAGAAAGTTGCTAGTCTCATTCTGTTGTCCCCTCCCCTGGCTCAAGATCTTGGGGAGTCCCAAATAATATTTGCTGTTGACCTTTAATCGACTCCAGTAGAAGTGTGTCTGGTCAGACTTTTCTTTTACAAGTCGTGGTTAACAAACCCTGCTCTATGGTGATCCTGAGTCATTGGTATGGTGCTAGCCCTGAATTTCCTCAATGTATTAACGTTTCTAATGACTTGAAGCAAAACCTTCACCCACCCATGCAAAGTATTGGACTATGAGAGTTCTTGAAGTTTTGCCTTCAAAATACCATTTCCTTTCAATCAGCCTTACTGCTTGGGGATTATATGGCTCAATCTTGGATGTCATGTCCACTGAAATATGGTGTCTGAGTCTTAACAATGCATCAAGTGTATCCATACATGACACTGTGTTACTTCAAGCCATTAATGGTGACTATTTTGTTTGCCCTTTTGCAAGGGAAGGCCTGCAAAAATTCCACAGCATGTCAGTGCACATTTTTTTCCAAGCATATTGGCAACAGGGGTTTAGTGTAGTCTATCTACCAGTCTCTCACAGGTACGGCTGTTCCATGCATATATCCAGATGTACATGGATGTAGCAAGGACATAAGTGGGAGCAAACTAAGCAGTTTGTTATTGCTGCTGCTCAATTTTCATAGTGGAGGGGCAATCTTGCTCCCTTTGCTACTTGCCAGCCCACACATGCACTGTGATATCCACTATCTTTGTTACCAAATCAACTATCTTAGAAGATTGCAAGGGAGCCAATGTTCTCATATTTGCTAGGGTATCAGCTTCCATATTGCCAGTGGGAAGTGAATCTAAAAAGTGTGCTGAAACATGATAAACAATTAGGCTCTCAGTGGGTTACTGTAGACTTTTCCAAATGCCTTTCCACATGGCAGTTCCCCACAGCGGTTTGTAAAGCACACACCAGACATCCTGGGCTCACTGAGCAAGCCAAGTCATAAGGGCCTCAGTAATGCCCAACTATCTGTAGAGACAACTATAAGCCATGGCTTGTGGGTCCAAACCAACTCTGCAGTTGGAGTTCTGCCCATTGACTGCCCTGCTGCATTCCTATCTCAAACCAGATAGTATCTGTCTATGGATAGACAGCTATGCAACTACTGTCTGTACACAGAAGTTATTTTGGCTGGACCCATCTTAATCCCAAGAGTATTTATGGATAAGGGCCATGCCTTTGTGTGTCATTGGAGGCATCACCTGTGAAGGCTCCATAGCAGGGCAGCAATAGTCTCATAGTGTACTGGCCCCGAGTGTTATTTCCCAAGGGACCCCTGGAAGCAGCCCTGTGTTGTTTCAGGTATGCTTGCCACTTTTGTAAAGTGAAGGCCTGAGCAATAGCTGAGGCAGGCCTGGAAAACAATCCAAGACAGACCTTAGTAGGGAGACCGGTTCTCTCAGTTTCCAACAAGGTGACACTTACGGGTTCAACTTGCTGCAAAGCTTTGTATATGCCCAGGACCTGTTGTTCAATTGGGAAACAGTGGGTTTCAACATACTTCCATAGCTGTGACCAGAATCCTAGGGGAACTTCCTTCTCATGCTGGACTTGTGAGATGTGACCCTTATGGTCACATCTAAAGACACCGATCTCCTGGGAAATGGGAAATCCAACGTTTGTGTTTAATATGCTAGTATTTTGGCCTTCTCAAATGCTTCTTCTCGTTCTTTATCCCCACACCAACTAGATCTCTTCATTTATTATTCTGTATAGGGAATGCAAATACTGAGCTAAATGTGGACTAAAAGCCTGCCAATATCCCAAAAGCCTGGAGAATTTTGTAACTATTTTATTGTTTTAGGCATGCCTTATATCTTTGGTAATTGATGTCCCATCCTTTATATTGTAAACGGGTGCACAATGCATCCAGATGTTTCTTTAGCAATGACAAATCTTCAGAAGTTAGCTTAATATCACCAATATAATGCCTACAAGTCAAGGTGTAAAGGAGTGCTGAAGAAGTCATTAACTAAATCTAACACAGCACAATATGTGCCTACGTTATTTGTTCTATAACTTGAATTATATCAAGCACAGAAACATGTACCTTGGACAGCACCTTATTTAGTTCCTGGTCCTCTATGTGTCAGATGTCATCAGATTTTCTTACTAGCTATACAAGACTGTTGAAAGAACTCTAAGATAGCTGCATAATATTAATTTTGGCTAGTTCCTGCATGGTGGGTGTAATTTCTTCTATCTCACCAGGAAGATGATATTGTTTCACTTTAATAATATGTTGTTGGGGAGGGAGTTGTAGGATTGAAATAGATTTTATCAGCCAGAGTCATAGGCAGAATTCCTCCACAGACATTTATAAAGCTCATCCCATTGATACCCAAGATACTTTCTGTAATATGTGAGATAAAGACAATGGAGTAAGCAGCAGGGGACTCCACCATAAACCAAGGAGGGAGGAGTTTGTTTCACTCAGACTGTTTGCCCCTGCATGACCATCTATAACTGCCCTTTTACTCAGCTGTTTTTCTGGGTTCCGTTTCATGAATTAAGATGCATTATGCACCTGTGTCCACTAAAGCTAAGGTTTTCTGCGTGTTTTCGAACTCCAGTAGATTGTGAGTTCCACCTGGGGCTTTCAGTCACCCCTATAGCTTTTTCATGAAGGCAAGTTTGGCCCCACCTCTACCTCTGGGCTGGGAAGGAGTACCACTCCTGGAACACAGAGACTGGGGTTCTTTTTTCATGGGATTTCTTCTTTTCCTTCTCCTTCTTTTGGGACACTAGGAAGGGGTCTAAATTGTTGATCATTAGTCAGGTCTTTCCAAAGGCTCACCAATATAGAGTTAGGATGCTGGTCTATGTTTCGTGTTTGTTGTCGACCCCAGCAAAAATCAGATCATGCCACATTTATTTCCTAGAAATCCTAACTGGACCTTTTTGACCTCCCTTTTTCAATCCAGCAAACTTTATCTCATTTTCTTTTTTCCTTTAGTGAGCAGTTGGACTTCATTTCTTCCCTATTTCCTTTTTCCAAAATCAGAAATGGCTTATCTCATCTCATACATATCTCGTCCCACAAGGGAGACATGCCTCTCCTGGGGGGCACTTTATCTCATATTTTCAGCTTTACTTCCTTCTAGAGAGATGCAGTCCTTATCGGTGTCCCATAATGGCTAAGCTTGGTGTTGGCTGCTGTTTAAAAAGTTTTGTTATGTCCAATAATCCTGCTGAGTGCTGCGAGTTTTTGGATTTTGCTTTCAGCCGCATGAGCAGTTTTGCTCTCAAGGGGAGGGAATAATTATCTTCCTCTTTGGAGTAAACTTCTGTGCCAAAATCTCACTCACAGATTGGTTTGCTTCAATACAGGTATGTGCATCCTAGCCTGGTATGTGCATCCTGGCAAGGACATGCTTCACTTTCAGCCTGTGCAGCTTTCTTCCTTACAGACATACAGAGTGGCAAGCGAAGGTTTCCAACGACGCCTCTTGAGTTTCGAGCTTATCCCTCAAACCAGATACTAACAGAGATGTGGAAGTTCTCATAGCCTTTCCTCACTGCAATTCTTTCTCCAGCTTTCCTTCACTCACCTCAGCAGTTACCTGTGGCCACTCGCACAGATCATAAAAGCAGCAAATTCAGGGTCACAGCTCCAAGACCTTTCTTACCACAATGAAACCTATTAGTTGTTAGTAACAAGCTTTCTAGGCTCTCTGGTGTTCTGGGGGTGTTCCCATACTCACACTGTAGTCTACAAGCATCTGGCAAATGGGCAGCACCACCCCGCATAGAGGAGTAGGGGACCCCAAGATTGCCTCCATGGATACCTCTTTCTCCTTCCCCATACTTTGGTTCCCTGACTCTTCCTAGTTAGCTGTCCATTTGTTCAGTGAAAAGGTCCTATATGCACAGGAGCCCCCCAAAACTGAAGGAGCCAAGAAACCAAAGGAGGCAGAAAAATCCAGTTTATTCGTTTTGGGTGCCTGATTAGGGGAACTTACAGACAGAGCCCTGTCTTGGGTGGCTGGAAGACAGTTTGATCTCTACACTGTTACTCCTCAGTCTTTCCTTATAATATAGGAAATTTTTCTGCAAGACAATTAAAGACAACCCTTCAGAAAAGACAAGAATGGTATATGCGTCATAGCCTCTAGTTTGTGCAGTAACATCAAAATTGCTTTGTTTTTAGTCTAGGAACAGTAAATATAGTAGAAACCAGGAGGCATTCAGGGAACTGGGGCTAATCAGAAGTCAACATGGCAGATTAGCATAAAGATGGAGTCACTTTTGTTTCCATACTTAGTGATGAAAATGGCACTTTACCTCTGTGATTCTCCTCTCAAAACCACTAAAAACAGTCTAATTATGAGGAAAGTGCTGCAAACAAATTCCAGTTGAAAAAAATTCCACAAAATATCTGAGCAGTACTCGTCAAATTTGTTAAGGTCATCAAAAACAAGGAAAATCTAAGAAAGTAACACACCCAACAGTAGCCTAAGGAGACATGATAATAAGGATCCTGGAATAGCTAAAAGGATGTTAGGCAAAAAGTAAAGACATCTACATAAAATTTGGACTTTAGTTAATAATGGATCAGTAATGATTGATTAGGAGTGACAAACACACCATACTAATGTAAGGTTTTAACAATATGGGAAGCTGGCAGTTGGGTATGTGGGAACTTTTTGTAGTATCTTTGCAACTTTTGGTAAATTTAAAATTATCCTAAAGTAAAAAGTTAGTTTTAAAATATTACATTTAGTGAAATATATTAGATAACAGAAGGATATATACTTCATTTACTCATTTGCGTGAAGATGTATGAAAGCTCATTGTAATCTTTAGTGATAGAGAATAAGTAGATTAGCAATTGCTAGGTTCAGGGATGAGGACTGGATTGGGTATTGGCCGGTAATTGATACAAAGAAGTATTTTCAGGGGTGACAAAACATTCTATAACTTATTTTCACACTGATAAATGTGAATATACGTGTGTGTATATATATGTGTATTTGTCAAAACTCTACACTTAAAATGTGTGCTTTTATTATATGTAAATTATGCCCCCAACAAAGTTTCAAAAATACCTCTATAAATAAGGGTACTATAAGTGATTGGAGCTGGAAGATTAGGGAACACTCCAATCATGAACTTTCAAAGTAACTTTGACTAGAAACCTCATTAATTTATTTTACGGTGTCTGCTTACAACTTTTAAGATACATCCTCCAGTTTGATTCTACTAAAAATAGTTTTCAATATCTTGGGCTTAAGTCTTAGACACATAATTTAAATAAGAACATCCATTTTTAGTTAATTCAATTTATGTGAATCTGGGAGGAAAATATAAATTTTACAAAATTGGGGAGATATTTATTTATTTATTCATATATACATTGGCAGAAACTAGCTGATGATTTATTTGCTTCATCTTCCTTGGAAAAACCTGTTTGTTATGATTAGAGGCATTTTCTTTTGTGATACTGCATTTGACTTTTTTTTTTTTTAAATTATTATACTTTAAGTTCTGGGATACTTGTGCAGAATGTTCAGGTGGTTTGCTGTACCCAGCAACCTGTCATCTACATGAGGAATTTCTCCTAATGCTATCCCTCTCCTAGCTCCTCACCCCCTGACAAGCCCTGGTGTGTGATGTTCCCATCCCTATATCCATTTGTTCTCATTGTTCGGCTCCCACTTATGAGTGAGAACATGTGGTGTTTGGTTTCCTGTTCCTGTGTTAGTTTGCTGAGAATGATGTTATCTGGTTTCATCCATGTCTCTGCAAAGTACATGAACTCATCTGTTTTGTGGCATCGTAGTATTCCATGGTGTATATGTGCCACATTTTATTTATCCAGTCTATTATTGATGGGCATTTGGGTTGGTTAGAGTCTTTGCTATTATGAACAGTGCTGCAATAAACATACATATGCATGTGTCTTTGTAGTAGAAAAATTTATAAACCTTTGGGTATGTACCCAGTAATGGGATTGCTAAGTCAATTGGTATTTCAGGATCTAGATCCTTGAGGAATCACCACACTGTCTTCCACAATGGTTGGATTGAATTACACTCCCAAAAACAGTGTAAAAGCCTTTCTATTTCTCCATATCCTCTCGAGCATCAGTTGTTTCCTGACTTTTTAATCAGCACCATTCTAACTCGTGTGAGATGGTATCGCATTGTCGTTTTGATTTGCATTTCTCTAATGACCAGTGATGATGAGCTTTTTAAAATGTTTGTTGGCTGCATAAATGTCTTCTTTTGAGAAGTGTCTGTTCATGTCCTTTGCCCACTTTTTGATGGGGTTGTTTTTTTCTTATAAATTTGTTTAAGTTCCTTGTAGATTCTGGATATTAGCCCTCTGTCAGATGGATAGATTGCAACTATTTTCTCCCATTCTGTAGATTGTCTGTTCACTCTGATGATAGTTTCTTTTGCTGTGCAGAAGCTCTTTTAGTTTAATTAGATCCCATTTGTCAATTTTGGCTTTTGTTGCCATTACTTTTTGTGTTTTAGTTATTAAGTCTTTGTCCATGCCTATGTTCTGAATAGTATTGCATAGGTTTTCTTCTAGGGTATTTTTTTTTTTAGATGGAGTCTCAGTCTGTTGCCCAGGGTGGAGTGCAGTGGCACAATCTTGGCTCACTGCAACCTCTGCCTACGGGGTTCAAGCAATTCCCCTGCTTCAGCCTCTTAAGTAGCTGGGATTACATGTGCATACCACCATGCCTGGTAAATTGTTGTAATTTTAGTTTCACCATGTTGGTCAGGCTGGTCTCAAACTCCTGACCTCATGATCCACCTGCCTCGGCCTCCCAAAGTGCTGGGATTACAGGCCTGAGCCACTGCGCCCAGCCCTCTTCCAGGGTTTTTATGGTTTTAGGTCTTAACATTTAGTTTTTAATACATCTTGAGTTAATTTTTGTATAAGGTATAAGGAAGGGGTCCAGTTTAAGTTTTCTGCATATGGCCAACCAGTTTTCCCAACATCATTTATTAAATAAGTATTCTCCCCCATTGCTTTTTTTGGTCAGGTTTGTCAAAGAGCAGCTGCTTGTAGATGTGTGGCATTATTTCTGAGGCCTCTTCTGTTTTGTTGGTCTATACATCTGTTTCATTTATATATATATATATGTATGTATTATATATATATATATGTATGTATGTATTATATATATATATGTATGTAATATATATATATATATATATATATATATGTATGTCAGTACCATGCTGTGTTGGTTGATGTAGCAGTGTAGTATAGTTTGAAGTCAGGTAGCATGATTCTTCTAGTTTTGTTCCTTTTGCTTAGGGTTTTCATGGCTGTACGTGATCTTTTTTGGTTCCATATGAAATATAAAGTAGCTTTTTTCTAATTCTGTGAAGAAAGTCAATGGCAAGTTGATGGGGATAACACTGATTCTATAAATTACTTTGGGCAGTATGGCCATTTTTACAGTACTGATTCATCTATCATGAGCATGGAATGTTTTTCTATTTGTTTGTATCCTCTCTAATTTCCTTCAGTAGTGGTTTGTAGTTCTGCTTGAAGAGGTCCTTCACATCTCTTCTAAGTTTTACTCCTAGGCATTTTCTCTTTGCAGCAATTCAAAATGAAAGTTCACTCATGATTTGACAGTGTGTTTGTCTGTTATTGATGTATAGAAATGCTTGTTACTTTGGCACATTGATTTTGTATCCTGAGGCTTTGCTGAAGTTGCTTATCGGCTTAAAGAGATTTTAGGCTGAAATGCTGGGGTTTTCTAAATATACAGTCATGTTACCTGCAAACAGTGAAAATTTGCCTTTCTCTCTTTCTATTTAAATACACTTTATTTATTTCTCTTGCCGATTGCCCTGGCCAGAGCTTCCACTACTATGTGGAATAGGACTGGTGAGAGAGGGCATCCTTGTCTTGTGCCAGTTTTCAAAGGCATGCTTCCAGCTTTTTTTCCATCCAGTATGATATTGGCTGTGGGTCTGTCACAAATATCTCTTATTATTTTGTGATACCTTCCACCAATACCTAATTTATTGAGAGTTTTTAGCATGAAGATGTGTTGAATATTGTCAAAGGTCTTTTCTGCATCTATTGAGATAATCATGTGGCTTCTGTCATTGATTCAGTTTATCTGATGCATTCTGTTTGTTGATTTACGTATGTTGAACCAGCCTTGCATCCCAGGAATGAAGCCAATTTGAATGTGTGGATAAACTTTTTAAGGTACTGCTTGATTCAGTTTGTCAGTATTTTATTGAAGATTTTTGCATCAATGCTCATCAGGAATATTGGCCTAAAATTTTCTTTTTTTTATACTGATAACAAATTTTGGTATCAGTATAAAGCTGGCCTCATAAAATGAGTTAGGGAGGCATCCCTATCTTTTTATTTTTTGGAATAGTTTCAGAACGAATGGTACCAGCTCTTCTTTGTACCCCTGAAAGAATTTGGCTGTGAATCCATCTGGTCCTGGGCTTTTTTTGGTTGATGGGCTACTAATTACTGCCTCAATCTCAAAACTTGTTATTGGTCTGTTCAGGAATTTGACTTCTTCCTGGTTTAGTCTTTGGAAGGTGTATGTGTCTAGAAATTTATCCATTTCTTCTAGATTTTTCTAGTTTATTTGTGTAGAAATGTTTATAGTATTCTCTGATGTTAGTTTGTATTTCTGTGGGATCAGTGGTGATATCTCCTGTATCGTTCTTTATTATGTCTATTTGATTCTTCTCTTTTTTCTTCTTTGTCTGGCTAGCAGTCTATCTATTTTGTTAATCTTTTCAAAAAGCCATCTTCTCTATTCATTGATTTTTTAAAGGTTTTTAGTGTCATCAGTTCTGTTCTGATCTTAGTTATTTCTTGTCTTCTGCTAGCTTTTGAATTTATTTGCTCCTGCTTCTCTAGTTCCTCTAATTGTGGTGTTAGGTGTCAATTTTAAATCTTTTCTGATTTCTCCTGTGGGCGTTTGGTGCTGTATATTTCCCTTCAAATACTGCGTTAGCTGTGTCCCAGAAATGCTGCATTGTGTCTTTGCTCTCATTGGTTTCAAAGAACATCTTTATTTCTAACTTCATTTTGTTATTTATCCAGTAGTCATCCAGAAGCAAGTTGTTCAGTTTCCATGTAGGTGTGCAATTTTGAGTGAGTTTGTTAATCCTGAGTTCTAATTTAATTGCACTGTGGTCCGAGAGACTGATTGTTATGATTTCCATTCTTTTGCATTTGCTGAGGAGTGTTTGATTTCCGATTATGTGACCACTTTGGAACTGACCATTTTAGAATAAGTGCAGTTTGGTGCTGAGAAGAATGTATATTCTGTTGATTTAGTGTCCAGAGTTCTATAGATGTCTGTTAGGTCCACTTGGTCCAGAGATAAGGTCAAGTCCTGAATGTTCTTGTTAATTTTCTGTTTCGTTGATCTGTCTAATACTGAGATGGGTGTTCAAGTCTCCCACTATTATTGTGTGAGAGTCTAAGTCTCTTTGTAGGTCTTTAAGAACTTTTTGAATCCAAGTGCTCCTGTATTAGGTGCATATATATTTTGGATAGTCAGCTCTTCTTGTTGCATTGATCCCTTTACCATTATGTAATGCCCTTGTTTGTCTTTTTTGACTTTGCTGATTTTAAGTCTGTTTATCAGAGGTTAGGATTGCAACCCCTTCTTCTTCTTTTTTTTTTTTCTTGCAACTCCTTTCTTTGCTTTCCATTTGCTTGGTTAATATTCCTCCATCCCTTTATTTTGAGTCTATGTGTGTCTTTGCATGTGATATGGATCTCCTGAACACAGCACACCAGTGGGTCATGACTCTATCCAATTTGCCAGTCTGTGTCTTTTAATTAGGGCATTTAGCCTGCTTACATTTAAGGTTAATATTGTTATGTGTGAATTTGATCCTGTCATTATGATGCTAGCTGGTTATTTTGCCCATTAGTTAATGCAGTTTCTTCATAGTGTTGATGGATTTTACAATTTGGCATGTTTTTGCAGTGACATGTACTGCTTTTTCCTTTCAATATTTAATGCTTCCTTTAGGAGCTCTTGTAAGGCAGGTAAGAAGATGACAGAATATCTCAGCATTTGCTCGTCTGTAAAGGATTATATTTCTCCTTTGCTTATGAAGCTTAGTTTGGCTGTATATGAAATTCTGGGTTGAAAAATCTTTTCTTTGAGAATGTTGACTATGTGCCCCTACTCTCTTCTGGCTTGTAGGGTTTCTGCAGAGAGATACACTGTTAGTCTGATGGGCTTCCCTTTGTGGGCCTGACTTTCTCTCTGGCTGCCCTTAACATTTTTCCTTCATTTTAACCTTGGTGAATCTGATGATTATGTCTTGGAGTTGCTCTTCTTGAGGAGTATCTTTGTGATGTTCTCTGTATTTTCTGAATTCGAATGTTGTATTGTCTTGCTAGATTGGGGAAGTTCTTCTGGATAATGTCCAAAAGAGAGTTTTCCAACTTGATTCCTTTGTCCAGTGTCACTTTCAGATACAACAATCAAATGTAGATTTGGTCTTTTTATATAGTCTTGTATTTCTTGGAGGCTTTGTTCATTCCTCTTTATTCTTTTTTTCTCTAATCTTGTCTTCATGCTTTATTTCATTAAGTTTATCTCGAATCTCTGATATCCTTCCTTCTGCTTTATTGATTCGGCTCTTGATACTTGTGTATGCTTCAAGAAGTTCTTGTGCTATGTTTTTAAGCTCTATCAGGTCATTTATGTTCTTCTCTAAACTGGTTAATCTAGTTTGCAATTCCTCTAACCATTTTTTAAGGTTCTTAGCTTTCTTGCATTGGGTTAGAACATGCTCCTTTAGCTTGGAGGAGTTTGTTATTACTCACCTTCTGAAGCCTATATTTGTCAATTCATCAAAGTCATTCTCCTTCCAGTTTTGTTCCCTTGCTGGCAAGGAGTTGTGATCCTTTGGAGGAGAAGAGGTGTCCTCATTTTCAGGCTTTTTGTGCTTGCTTTTCCTCATCTTCGTGGATTTATCTACTTTTTGTCTTTGATGTTGGTCACCTTCAAATGGGGTTTCTGTGTGGACATCCATTTTGTTGATGTTGATGCTATTTCTTTCTGATTGTTAGTTTTCCTTCTAACAGGCCTCTCTGCTGCTGGTCTGCTGGAGCTTGCTGAAGCTCCACTCCAGACCCTGTTTGCCTGTGTATCGCCAGCAGAAGCTGCAGAAAAGCAAAGATTGCTGCCTGTTTTCTCCGTTGCAAGCTTTGTCCTGAAGAGGCACCTACCAGATGCCAGCTGGAGCTCTCCTGTATGAGTTGTCTCTCGACCCCTCCTGTGAGGTGTCTCCCCATCAGGAGGCACGGGGGTCAGGGTCCCACTTGAGGAGGCAGTCTGACCCTTAGCAGAGCTTGAGCACTGTGCTAGGAGATCCGCTTCTCTTTTTGGAGCCATCGGGCAGAAATATTTAAGTCTGCTGAAGCAGCACCCACAGCAGCCCCTTACCCCAGTGGTCTGTCGCAGGGAGGTGGGAGTTTTATATACAAGCCCCTGACTGGGGCTGCTGCCTTTGTTTCAGAGATGCCCTGCCTAGAGAGGAGAAATCTTGAGAGGAGTCTTGCTGTAGTGACCTTGCCGAGCTGCAAGTTCGGTGGGCTCCGCCCAGTTTGAACTTCCTTGTGGCTTTGTTTACACTGTGAGTGGAAAAACACCTACTCAAGCCTTAGTAATGGTGGTTGCCCCTTCCCCCACCAAGCTTGAGCATCCCAGGTTGACTTGAGACTGCTGTGCTAGCAGTAAGAATTTCAAGCCAGTGGATTTTAGCCTGCTTCCGTGGGGGTGAGATTCGCTGCGCTAGGCCACTTGGCTCCCTGGCTTCAGCCTCATTTCCAGGGGAACGAATAGTTCTGTCTCGCTGGTATTCCAAGCATCACTGCGGTATGAAAAAAGAAAAAGAAAGAAAATTAAAACTCCTGCAGCCAGCTTGGTGTCTGCCCAAATGGCCATCCAGTTTTGTGCTTGAATCCCAGAGCCCTGGTGGCATAGGCACCCGAGGGAATCTCCTGTTCTGTGGGTTGTGAAGACTGTGGGCAAAGTGCAGTATCTGGGCTGGAGTGCATTGTTCCTTATGGCACAGTCCCTTAGGGCTTCCCTTGGCTAGTTAGGGAGTTCCTTGACCCCTCATGCTTCTTGGGTGAGGTGTTGCCCCACCCTGCTTTGGCTCACCCTTGATAGGCTGCACCCACTGTCTAACCAGTCCCAATGAGATGAGCCTGGTACCTCAGTTGGAAATGTGGGAATCTCCCACTTTCTGCATTGATCTCACTGGGACCTGCAGACAGGAGCTGTTCTATTTGACCATATTGCCAGTTTGTCTCCAACTTTTTTTTAAATCTGCCTACTTTCTTTGCAGAAAATTATCCTCTCTGAGGGCCTGGTAATAATGATTTATATAATTCATTGTGTGCTATACAAAATGAAGATAATAGAAATAATAGTTTATGTGAACATAATATATATTTTGAATACTATAAAGAGATTTATATATGTTGTTTAATCTTGAGTCTGAAAGCTTCCCCAATTTAATAAGATGTCAAGAGCACTATTAATAACTGAGAATTGAACACCACAGTAAAGCATGAATGCTGACCTCTTTAACAAGAAAAGAACTGCTTTTCAATTAGACTGAATGCTATATTGATAGAATGACAAAAAAAAATTAAATCAGTATTCTTTGGCCGTACAGTGCTTCCTGTTCATACCGATGATGAAGAATAAAATAGAATATTTTTTTCCTCTTTTTACAAACTACTCAAAATCACATGTAGATATTCAGGTGCATGTATTTGTTTATATATATGAGGTACAGAGTACTACACTAGGCATGCATACACACTTTACTACTGTACATATCTCTACCGCTTGGTGAAAACCAAGTTGATGGCTTACTTAAGCAAAAATCTTTTGTTGTTTTCCATTTCCTTACATAAGCTCAAAGTGATAGAGATTTCTCTGTGGATATGCAGTTTTATAGAATGAGGCAGTATTTGTATTGAGAAAAGGTCATATGCAGTTTTACTTTAACTATCAACAGATTTTCTTTTATCATAAAAATAAAAGTATTCTAGCTTTCTAACCATCTTAACCAAAAATGTATTAGCCTAAAACAGGTGTTTGAATGACCAAATGACCTGTGCAACATTTATGTGAGTGCGCCTCAATATTATAAAATGCTCTCTCTTTTTTTCCTATGTTCCATTTTCTCCTCCAAATATAAATTCATACTTAATTATATACATAAACATAAATATAAAATATTGGCTGATCTGGCACCCTTGCCTCAAAGCAAGACAGATTTGCCATGCTATTGCTAGAGCTTCTCCTGCCCAATTCTGCTTTCATCACTTCCACCACAAGTAACAGCTTCTGCATAGCAAAAGAAACTTTCAACAAAGTGACCAGACAACCTGCAAAATGAGAGAAAATTCTTGCAAACTATGCATCTGACAAAAGTCTAATACTTATCATCTATAAGAAACTTAAACGTACCAGAAAAAAACACTAAAAAGTGGGCAAAGAACTCAAAGTCACTTTTCGTAAGAAGACATACCATGCAGCCAAAAATTTTATGAAAAAATGTCCAGCATCGCTGATCGTTGGAGAAATGCAAATCAAAACCTCAATGAGATACCATCTCATACCAGTCAGAATGGCTTACTATTAAAAAGTCAAAACATGGCAGGTGCGGTGGCTCAAGCCTGTATTCCCAGCACTTTGGGAGGCCGAGGCGGGCAGATCACGAGGTCAAGAGATCAACACCATCCTGGGAAACATGGTGAAACCCCATCTCTACTAAAAAATACAAAAATTAGTTGGGCGTGGTGGCATGCGCCTGTAGTCCCAGCTATTCGGGAGGCTGAGGAAGGAGAATTGCTTGAACCCAGGAGGTGGAGATTGCAGTGAACCGAGATTGTGCCACTGTACTCCAGCCTGGCGCCTGGCAACAGAACAAGACTCTGTCTCAAAAAAAATAAATAAATAAAATAAAACAACCATAACAGATGATGGTGAGGTTGCAGAGAAAAAGGAACATTCACACACTCTTGGTAGGAGTGTAAATTAGTTCAATCTTTGTGGAAGAGACAGTGTGGTGATTCATCAAAGACCTAAAAACAGAAATACCATTTGATGGAGCAATCACATTACTGGCTGTATACCCAAAGGAAAATACAGTATTCAGCCAAGAAGACACTAGTATTTGAATGTTTATTACATCACCATTCACAATAGCAAAGACATGGAATCAATATGCATGTCCATCAGTTGTAGACTGGATAAAGAAAATATGGTACATATATAACATGGAATACCATGCAGCCACAAAAAATAATGAGATCAGGTCCTTTGCAGAAACATGGATGGAGCTGGAGGCCATTATCCTTAGCAAACTATGTCAGGAAGAAAAAACCAAATATTGCATATTCCTACTTATAACTGGGAGCTATCTGATGAGAACACATGGATGCATAGAGGGGAACAACACATACTGGGGCCTATTGGAGGATGGAGGGTGAGAGGAGGAAGAGGACAAGAAAAATAACTAATGGGTACTAGGCCTAATACCTAGGTGTCAAAATAATCTGTATAACAAACCCTCAAAACACAAATTTACCTGTATAGCAAACTTACACATGTATCCCTGAACTTAAAAGTTAAATAATAATAATAATAATAAAACTAACTCAGCAACGTACTACAAAAAGAGAGAGAGAACGTACCTCTTTATAAACTTCCCATATGCAAGTATCCATCTCAGAGTCTGCTTCCAAGAAAACCTGACCTGCAACAGCTGGTACCAGAAGTGGTTGAAGGAAGCAGATTCTAGATTGTGATTCTGAAATTAGATCAATCGCAATGATGACCTATTTAGAGGTGGTTTGGTGGAGCACTGACCTCCCCTGACATAATTATGATACAATTACTAAGACCTTCAGTTTAGTAGTAAACTAAAAAGGGATACCATTGAAAACAAGTGGATTGCTTAAAGGTAAAAGAGAAATAGTAACTGTAAGAACTCTATATGGAATCGGATGGCTATTGCTGGAACCAATATTGCTTTAGAGAAAGGGAATAAAAGGTGAGAGTGATTAATTACTGGTTAAAAGTATGAAAGACAGCCAATTTGGCAGCATAGAACATCTTCTACACCCAGAAGGAAAACAAAGATGATCAGGCCTAGAGCTTATTTATAAAATTAAGAGAAATCCAAGTAAGGTTACATTTTCAACTCCATCTTTTGTAGACTTCAAGGTAAAGGCCCTGAATTGGGAAACAGTGGAATTTTGCCATAGAATGGAGTCATCTGGATGGATGCACTAGAAGTTCTTGGAATTTCTGTGGACCTTTTGGCCTACAAAATTGGCCTACTCTTTTTCTGTTAAAGGTTAGCTAGTGCTTACTCAATTCTTGAATATCATGGAGAAGTTCTGCTTTTCTAGAAAACTAATTATCCCCTCTGGATCTACCCATACTTCCTTTCCAGAATACCAGTCTAATAATAACAGTTAAGTCAATACAAAACTTGGCTGAGAAAGTGCTGAGACTACTAAGAGAAAAAGGGCCTCTACACCAAAGAAATACAGAACCTAATCAATATATGCAACAGAAGCCAGGGAAGTATGTACAGAAAAATAACTTGAGGACTCTGAATCAAGGAGGATAAGACATAAGAATGAGGAATAGAAATGTTATCACTATAAAGCAGTCTTCCACGATATTTTAATGCCTTGCCAAGGATCCTGGGATATGATAATAACTTACTGCTACAAAGATCCTTGGGAGTTTTGAGAAGACAGTGGCCTAGATTAAGGAAAGTAGAATGCATAACTGCAGTAATAGATGCTGGAAGAAGGAACCAAAGGGTCAGAGAATTGGGCATGCTAGATTGCACACACTACACCAAGCCCGAAAGCCTTCCAGATGATTGTGTTTTATGGGAAAGCCTTCAAGAACACTCCATTTACCAAAGCAGTGCATTGTTGAGGGGTCATCACTGAAATAAACAGTGCAGCCTGTCCTCTGGGGCTTTGGAATTCTTCCATGGCAGCTGAGGGCAACAAGTGACTAAGCCAGAAACTGCTAGCCACAATTGCAGTAGAATTTACTTTTCCATAATCTGTTGGTCAAAATAGAGTTAAGGCCAGCCCAAATTCAGGAGAATAATAAATGAAATACACCTCTCAATGGCAGTAGTGTCAAATACTTTGTGAACATCATTAACACACCATATCCCACAGAAAGAATATTTATAGATTCTTGGACCATGGTAGAAAGCTTGACTGATTAGTCAGGGATCTAGAAAAAAATAAATTTGAAATTCAGGGAAAAGGACTGTTGGAAATGGGGGAAATGGGAAACTTAGAGAATGGGCCACAAAGTGTTTGTATCTCATATGGTGTCATTAGCCCACCAGAGAGCTTCTACTGCAGAAAAGGCATTATACAACCAACTAGAAGAATGACTTGATGGGTCAACACTAGCTAGCCTCTGCCATTGGTCTTCCTAGTGTTGGACCAGTCAGGATATAAATAAAGTACACATGAATATGAATATCAATGCTTAGACTGGGCCAAACAGCATGCATTACCACCAAGACAAATATATTTACTTTTGTGGCTAAATGACCTGGAAGACACTGAAATCAATGCTGAATTTCTGATAGGGCAATACCTACCCAGGAAATCTGCCACCCATTCAGTGATAAGTTGATTACATTCGACATCTTCCAGCCTGGAAGAGGCAGTGATTTATCCTGACTAGATCTGATACATACTCCAAGCATGGGTTTGACTTTTGCTTTTGAACAGTTTTATCCAGTACAACATCAGAAAACTAACAAAGTGTTTGAACCAGCAGTACAGTATCATGCCTAATAACTCTTTGGACTAGGCAATCCACTTTACAGCAAAAGAAGTGTGGTAGTGGTTACATGACCATAGAATCAACTGGTCTTACTATAAATCTCATCAACCACTAACTTCCAGCCTGAGCCTGTGATGGAAGAGACTCCTGGAAGTCAGCTGTGTTGCCAGTTTAGAAGATTTTCTCCAAAGGTGAGATGCTGTATTTTAAATGCAGAATGTCCTCCATAACATTGAGAATTACATAGTAACATACTTCCAACAGGTAAAGCAAATAGGTTCTAGAACAAAGGAATGGAAGTTCTCCTTATCATCATTCTCAGTGACTCACTGGGGCAATTTTCTTTTCCTGTGTGGGTTTAGAATTTCTGGTTGTGAGAGGGGTGACATATCCACAAGCAGACAAAATAAGAGTTCTTTAAACTTTAAACAATGGCTGATACTTGGCCATTTCATACTCCTTCTAACAAGAGACCTGCAAGGAAGAAATCATCATTCTAGCAGGGATAATTGATTCTCATAACCAGAGGGAATTGGGGTTGCTTTACCTGATAGGATTTTCAATAAAATTTTGAATGAAAATTGTAGGAATGTATATGTGTGCCTTAGTACTGCTTATGGAGGCATGGAGAACTAGATTTGACATTCAAGTATTTCTTCTTATTTTTTTACTTAATTTTGATGGTAAATGTGTCATCAAAATAGCTACTCTCTGAGAAGGACATGGTAATAAGAGCTCAGACTTCTTAGCAAATGAAATGCAAGCTGGGAGTGAGGGTTTTTAGATCAGGCAAACTGTAGTAGAAAATATGAATAACTCCATATAAAATAAGATAATTGAATTTGTTTTCCAAAACTTAGTATAAAGGTAACTCTATGCTAAATTAATTTTCTAGTCAATTATGATACATACTTAAATAAGAAATGATAGAATGCTTGTACAAATTCTTACAGAAAATAGAAGAGGAGGGAACACTTCTCAATTCATTTAATGAGGCTAGCATTTCTGTTGTATGAAAGCTAGACAAAGTCCTACTAAGGACAAAGATTATAGATCAATATCCTTCATGATCATATACAAAAATCTTTTAAACAAAATTTTAGCGAATTCAACAAAACATTAAAATAGCAAGGCATTTTGATCAAGTGATGTTTATCTAAAAGGTTAGTTTAATATTCAAAGATAAATCAATGTATTTTACCACTTTAATAGAGTAAATGAACAAAGTTATTATTTTAATGAATGCAGGAAAAGAATTTGACAAAATCTATCTTTCATTTATAATAAAACTATAAATTAACTAGGAAGTAAAGAAAAATAACTAAAACTGATAAATGGTATCTTAAAAATTACCTATAGCTAATTGTACTTACTGGTACAAAACTGAATGATTTACTACCAAGTTTGAGGATAAGAGAAGTATGTGTGATCCTACCGTTTTTATTAAAAAAGAAAAGAGAGGAAAGACAAAAAAGAACATAAAGTTTTAAAATTGTGGAGCAAAATTGCTTTAAGTGTAGATGATTATTAACTCAGAAAATGCTAACGCATCTACAAAAGGCCTACTAAAACTAAGAAGAGACTATCCAAGAAATCAGGATGCAGGGTCAATGCAAACTTTGTTGTAAATATTGGCAATAATTTAAAAAATAATCTTATGAAAAAAATAAGTAAAAGCATTTGTTTCTTTAGGTTATGCAAAGACTTTTTTAGAGAGAACCCTAAAAGTACAAAATATAAAATAAAACAATGCCCAAATTAACGTCTTGATAGATTCAGAACTCAATGTACAAACCAAGGGTTTGTATCCTTTATACAAAAAGAACTCTTACAAGTCAATAATACGTAGAAAATATGCCTAAAAAGTGGGCAGAAGATTTGAGCACTTTACAAAATGAATAATGTATAAAAATAGACAATAAGCACATAAAAAGATGACTGGACATCAGACAAATACAAATTGAAATCAAAATGAGATTGCATTATATACGGATGAGATGAAAGTTAAGAGGCCCATTAATATCAATTGTTGGTGATGATATAGAGTGTCTGAAAATGTCATACATTGCTAATGGAAAGACAAAATGGTACAGGATTTTAGGAAAAGTTCAGCATTTGGAAAAATGATGGCTGTATTTTGAAAGGTTAAAAATAGAGGACCAAGTAATTTGAATCTTAGGTATTTATCCAAGAGAAGTGATTACGTCTGTTAACACAAAGATATTTCTGCAAATATTCAAAGGAAGACTATTCATACTAACTAAAGCATAGATTTAGTACATCCAGCAACTGATGAACAGTAAACTAGTATGACATACCCATAAAGTGAAACACTATTTAGTCTGAAAAAGAAACACAATATACATCACAATATACATCACAAATACTTTTAAAAAGTATTATTGGTAAAATAATTCAAATCAAAGAGATAATTTCTTATGATTATTTTAATTTGAAATAGAAAATATAAAACTTGTTTTAACAGAACAATCAATGATTTCCTGTGGCCTGGGATAGAAGAAGGTGTGCACAGGTTGCAGGATCAATTGCAGAAAAGTTAGGCGAAAACCTTTTAGGATGAAGGCACTGTTTTGTATCTTTACTTTGGTGGGGGGTACACAGTTATATGTAATTATTAAAATTCATTTAACTATGTTCTTTTTAAAATCTCATTTTATTGTGATAAAAACACACATAGGATCTACCTTTTAGCATGTTGTTAAGTGTACATCGCATTACTGCTGACTGTAATGCAATGTTATTCAGCAAATCTCTAGATTTTATTCATCTTGCTTAACTGAAATTTGATTATAACTACCTATTGATTATAGGTAGTTAATCTGCCTGTTGATTATAACTACTTATTTTCCCCTTTGCACAGCCCCTAGGCTCTACTCTTAAAATAGAGTAATTGTAATGTATATGAATAATACTTCAGTAGAAAACAATACTTCATATATCTTGAAGCATTCTTGCTAGATGTACAGACATTTTTGATAGTTTTATCTTCTTGATCTATTTGTTTTTCCATCATTATTAAATGTTCCTTATTATCACCTCTAATTTTCTTGTCTTATAATTTAATCTGATATAATTATGTATACCAATCTTTTTATTAGTTTATGGTATAACTTCTTTACCTTTTCTTCTTTAAACATATCTTATTAGTGCATTTTAAATGGGTTTCTCATAGACAATAGTTTGGTGTAACAATTTAAACCAATCTAACAATTTCTATTTTATAGTTGGTGTGTTTAGCTAGAAAAAATAAGAGAGATGAATCAAAAATTATGATTTGAGACTTCAACATTCTTCTTTCAGTTAAAGCCTCTAATTGCATTTTTTTGTTTCTTCTCTTTTATTTCTTTATCTCTTTCTTTATCTCTCTTATTTCTTTTCTCTTCTTTGACAAAAGAAATAGAAAATCTTAATGAAATAAACATTTAGAGAGCACTCCATCCAACATTATCAGAATAACTATTCTTTTGTTATTTTGTACTACATATAAAACGTTTGCCAAAACAAACCATATCCTGGGTTATGACCCAAAAAATAACAAATTAAGGAGAATTGAAATAACACAAAGTATCTTCTTTGGTCATATGACCCAAGTAAAATTAAACCTGGTATCAATAACAAAAAATAATGTCAAGAAAATACCCCAAATTATTGAAAATCATATAATGCAATTCTAAATAGTGGTTGATTCAAAGTCAGTACAAAATGTACATTGAATTGATTTTAAACTAAAATACAATGCATTAATACATATGGGATACAGATATAGCCATCTTCATAGAAAAATTTATGCCATTAAAATGTACATATTAAGGAAAAACATTTCAGATAAATTTAAACTTCCACCTTGACAAAATAAGAGAAAACTTATTCTTTTTTATCTTTCTAGAAGAAATAAGAGCAAACTAAATCCACAGAAGTCAAGAATAATATAATAAAGAGGTGAGAAAAATAAAATTGAAATTAGAAAATACAGAAAATAAATGAAACAAAACTTTGTTTTACTTTTTAAGATCACTAAAGATGATAAAGTGCTAGCTGGTCTAAGAAAAAGATGGAGAAGAAACAAGTTACTTGAATAAAAAGTATCACTTCAGGGACATCACTGTAAATATCACAATTACTAAATGGATAATAAGGGAGTATATAAAGAACCCTGGTCATACAAATTCAAAAACATAGATAAATAGACAATTCATTGAGACACAAAAATTACCAGTACTTATGCAAGAAGAAACAGAATACTTAGTAGTGTTATATCTCTTTTAATAAATGAATTACTAGTTTAAAACCTTAAAAAAAAAAACTTGTTTCACATGGTTCCTATTGAAAATTATACTAATTTATATTATCTCTTCAGGAAGCAGAAAGACATGTTCCCAACCCATTTAATGAAGCCAACATTACCCTGAGACCTAAATCAAATACATTAAAAAGAGTGAAACTACAAACCAGTATTCCAGATGGTCATAGACACAAAATTTGTCAATAAAACATTATTATATTGAATGAAGCATTATATAAAAGAAGATAATGCATTATGACCAAGCATGGTTTTCCCTAGGCTGATCAACAACATAAAATTGATTACTGTATCACCAGATACTGTTACAGATAACTATATGCTCACAAACTGAAAAATCTAGAGGAGATAGAAAAATTCCTGGAAACATATAGCCTCCTGAGATTGAATCAGGAAGAAATTGAACTCCTGAACAGATCAATAATGAGTAGCAAGATGATTCAGTAATATAAAATCTCCCAACCAAAAGAAAAAGCCCAGGTCCAGATGGATTCACAGCTAAACTCTAGCAAACATGCAAAGAAGAACTAATTCCAATTTTTCTGAAAGCATTCTGAAAATATCAAGGAGAAGGGAATACCTACTAACTAATTTTACAAGGTCAATAACACACTGATACCAAAACGAGACAAGGACACAACCAAAAAAGAAAATTATAGATCAGTATTGCTGATGAAAATACGCAAAAGAATCCTCAATAAAATACTATAAAATTAACTCCAACAGCACATCAAAAAGATAATATATACCATTATCGTGTGAGATTTATCCCAAGGATGCAAGAATGGTTCAACATCTGCATCAATAAATGTGATGCATCACATCAACAGAATTAAGGACAAAAACCATACCATCATATAAATCGATGCAAAAATAGCATTCAATGAAATTTAGCATTCCTTCATGATAAAATTCCTCAACAAACTAGGCATACAAGAAACATACCTAAAAATATTAAAGGTCATATATAATAAACTCACAGCCAACATTATTCTTAATAGGGAAAACTTGAAGCATTCCCTCTAAAAACTGGAAAAGACAAGGATGCCTACTGTCACCACTCTTATTCAACATAGTACTGAATGTCTTCACTAGAGAAATCAGGCTAGAAAATGCAAGCAAATTAATAAAGAGGAAGTCAAATTATCCCTTTGTGCTGATGGATTTGATTTCATGTCTAGAAAACCCTAAAGACAGCACCAAAAATCTCATGGATTTCCAAAATGTATTGAGTAAAGATTCAGAATACAAAGTAAACATATAGAAATCAGTAGTGTTGCTATACACAAATAATGATTTACCCAATCATCAAATCAAGAAGGCAATCCCATTTACAATTGCTACAAAATATAGCTATGGTATATTTGGCCAAGAAGGTCAAAGATCTCTACAAAGCACTGATGAAAGAAATTGTAAATGACAAAAACAAATAGAAAAAAAATCCCATGTTCATAAATTGGAAGAATTAAGATCATTAAAATGACCATACTGCACAAATAAATCTACAGATTCAATGCATTCCCCATCAAATTACCAATGTCATTTTCCATAGAATTAGAAAAAACAATTTTGAAATTCACAGGGAATCAAGAAAGAACCCAAGTAGCTAAAGCAATCCTAAGCAAAAAGAACAAAGCTGCAGTCCATCACATTACCTGACTCTAAATTATATTACAAGGCTATGTTAACCAAAATAGCCTACTACTGTTATAAACATAAACACATAGATCAATGGAACAGAATAGAGAACCCAGAAATAGAGCCAGATACCTACACCTAATTTATCTTAAATGAAATCAACAAAAGTGTTCACTAGGGAAAATACATCCTATTCAACGAACAGCAAGAGGAAAATTGAATGGTTCTATGGAGAATGAAACTAGACTCATACCTCTCACCATATATTAATGAAATTTAACTCAGGATGGATTAAAGACTTAAGTATAAGATCTGAAACCATAAAAATCCTCAAAGGCTAAAAACAACTCTCTGGACGTTGGTTTAAGCAAATAATTTGTGACCAAGTCCTCAGAAGCAAACAGAGCAAAGCCAGAAGTAAACAAATGAGAATTAATCTAAAAAACTTCTATACAGCAAAACAAGCAATCAACGGAGTCAACAGATAACCTACAGAATAGGAAACAAAATTGAAAACTATGCATCTTACAAAGGGCTAATATCCGGAATCTAGAAGAAATTCAAACAACTCAACAAGAATAAAACACATAATATTAATAAAAAGTGAACAAAGGACATGAACAGACATTTTTCAAAAGCAGATATACAAATGGCCAACATATGGAAAAATTATCAATATCACTATTCATCAAAGAAATGCAAATTATAACCACAGTGAGATACCATCTTAGACCACTTAGAATGGCTACTATGTAAAAGTGATAAACAAACAGATATTGCTAAGGAAGGAAAGAAAAGGTAACCCTATGCACTGTTGATGAGAATGTAAATTAGTACAACTTTTATGGAAAACAGTATGGAGTTTTCTCAGAGAATGAGTAGTAGAACTATCATTTGATCTAACAGTCTCACTAATGAATATATACACAAAGGAAAATAAATTGTTATATCAAAAAGATACCTGCCCTTAGGTCTGCATTGTAGCACTATTCACAATAGCAAAAATATGAAGTCAACCTAAATGACATCAACAGAGAATTGGATAAAGAAATTGTGTGTGTGTGTGTGTGTGTGTGCGCATGTGTGTGCGCGTGTGTGTGTGCGTGTGTGTTTGTGTATGTGTGGTTCATGGAATACTATTCAGCTATAAAAAAAGAATGAAATCATGTATTTTACAGTGACATGGATGGAATTGTAGGCTATTATCCTAAGTGAAGTAACTCAGTAATAGGAAGTCAAAACCACATGTTCTCACTTATAGCTGGGAGATAAACAATGAGTACAGCAGGCCTAAATACCTATTGGTATTTACCATTGACTAAATACCTATTGGGGACAAAATGTACTATTCAAGTGATGGGTATATCAGAAGCCTGGACTATATCACTATGTAATATATGGATGTTTAAAATCTGCACTTATACCCCCTAAATTTTTTTAAAATACGCTATAAATTTATCAATGTAATAGACTACAGAAGAAAAACTACATAATCTTAATAGATGTAGAAAATGAATTGACATATATCAACATCCACTTAATGATAGTTCTCAGCAAACTATGCATACCAAAAATTTAAGAGTGTCTATAAATTATTTACAAGTAATATTATTTTTAATGAGAAAAACCTAAAGACTTTTCTCTCAAAATGAAAACAAAGGTGATACCATTTAGCTCTGTGCCATCACCCAAATTTCATCCCGATTTGTAATACCCATGTGTCGAATGAGAGGCCTGCAATCCCCACATGTCAATGGAGGGAGGTAATTTGATTATGGGGGCAGTTTCCTCCATGTTGTTCTCATAATAGTGAATGAGTTACCATGAGATTTGATGATTTTATAAGGGGCTTTCCCTCAGTTTTCTCTTCTTCCTTCTGCTGCCTTTTGAAGAACTTCTTCCTTCCCTCATCTGCCATGATTCTAAGTTTCCTGAGGCGTCCCCAGCCATGTGGAACTGTGAGCCAATTAAACTTCTTTCCTTAATAACTTATTCAATCTTAGGCGGTGTGAAAATGAACTAATACAGTAAATTGGTACTGGTAGAGTGGGGTACTACTATAAAGATAGCCAAAGACATGGAATTGACTTTGAAACTGGATAACAGGCAGAGATTGGAATAGTTTGAAGGGCTCCGAAGAAGAAAAGATGTAGGAAACTTTGAAACTTCCTAAAGACTTGTTGAATGGTTTTGGCCAAAATGCTGATAGTGATATAAACAATAAAGTCAAGGCTGAAGTGGTCACATATGGAGATGAGAAATTTATTGGGAACTGGCACAAATGTCACTCTTGCTATGCTTTAGGGAAGAGATTGGTGGCATTTTGCCTCTGCTCTAAAGATCTGTGGAACTTTGAAATTGAGAGGGATACTTTGAAACTGGAACTCACATTTAAAAGGGAAGCAGAGCATAAAAGATGAGACTTTGGACTGTGAATTTTTTAGTTAATGCTGAAATGCATTAACATCTTACACTGTTAGGAAGGCATGATTGGTTTTGCAATGTGAAAATACATGAGATTTGGGAGGAAACGGGGTAGAATAATATGGTTTGATTCCATGTCCCCACCTAAAACTCATTTTTAATTATCTGTCTATCATCTATCTATCATCTATCTATCTATCATCTATCTATCTATCATCTATCTATCTATCATCTATCTATCTATCATCTATCTATCTATATATCATTATCTATCTATCTATATCTATCTATTATCTACACACACATACATATTTTGTTATATTTTAAATTCTGGGATACATGTGCAGAATGTGCAGTTTGTTACATAAGTATACATGTGATGCCCATCAACCCATCATCTACATTAGGTATTTCTTGTCATGCTGTCCCTCCCCTAGGCCTCCACCCTGCTGACAGGCCCCGGTGTGTGATGTTCCCCTCCCTATGTCCATGTGTTCTCATTGTTCAGCTCCCACTTATGAGTGAGAACATGCAGTGTTTGGTTTTCTCTTCTTGTGTTACTTTGCTGAGAATGATAGTTTCCAGCTTTATCCATGTCCCTGCAAAGGACATGAACTCATCCTTTTTTATGGCTGCATAGTATTCCATGGTGTATATGTGCCACATTTTCTTTATTCAGTGTATCATTGATGGGCATTTGGGTTGGTTCCAAGTCTTTGTTATTGTGAACAGTGCCTCAGTAAACATAGGTGTGCATGTGTCTTTATAATCGAATGATTTATAATCCTTTGGATATAAACCCAGTAATGGGATTGCAGGGTCATATAGTATTTCTCTTTCTAGATCTTTGAGGAATTGCCACACTGTCTTCCACAATGGCTGAACTAATTTGCACTCCCACCAACCGTGTAAAAGTGTTCCTATTTCTCTACATCCTCTTCAGCATCTGTTATTTCCTGACTTTTAAATGATTACCATTCTAACTGGTTTCCGAGGGTATATCAATGTGATTTGGATTTGCATTTCTCTAATGACCAGTGACAATGAGGTTTTTCATTTGTTTGTTGGCTGCATAAATGTCTTCTTTTGAGAAGTGTCTGTTCATATCATTGCCCATTTTTTAATGGGGTTGTTGGTGTTTTTCTTGTAAATTTGTTTAAGTTCTTTGTAGATTGTGGATGTTAGCCCTTTGTCAGATGGATTTTTCTTCCTTTTTGTAGGTTGCCTGCTCATTCTGAAGATAGTTTCCTTTGCTGTGCAGAAGCTCTTTAGTTTAATTAGATCCCATTTGTCAACTGTGGTTTTTGTTGCCCTTGTTTTTGGTGTTTTAGTCATGAATTATTTGCCCATGCCTATGTCCTTAATGATATTACCTAGGTTTTGTCCTAGGGTTTTTATTGTTCCAAGTCTTATGTTTAAGTATTTAATACATCTTGAGTTAATTTTTGTATCAGATGTAAGGAAGGGATCCAGCTTCAGCTTTCTGAATACGGCCAGCCAGTTTCCCCAACACCATTTATTAAATAGGGAATTCTTTCCCCATTGCTTGTTTTTGTCAAATGTGTCAAAGATCAGATGATTCTAGATGTGTTGCATTATTTCTGAGGCCACTGTTCTGTTCCATTGGTCTATATACCTGTTTTGGTACCAGTACCATGCTGGTTTTTGTTACTGTAGCATTGTAGCATAGTTTGCAGTCAAGTAGCGTGATGCCTCCAGCTTTGTTCTTTTTTCTTAGGATTGTCTTGGCTATGAGGGTTCTTTCTGGTTCTTTATGACATTTAAAGCAGTTTTTTTTCCCAATTCTGTCAAGAAAGTCAGTGGTAGCTTGATGGGAATAGTATTGAATTTATAAACTATTTGGGGATTATGGCCATTTTCATGATATTGTTTCTTCCTATCCATGAGCAGAAGTGTTTTTTTTTCATCTGTTTGCATCCTCTCTTATTTCCTTGAGCAGTGGTTTGTAGTTCTCTTTGAAAATATCCTTCACACCCCTTGTAAGTTGTATTCCTAGGTATTTTATTGTCTTTGTAGCAATCGTAAATGAGAGTCCACTCATGATTTGGCTCTCTGTCTATTATTAGTGTGTAGGAATGCTTGTGATGTTTGCACATTGGTATTGTATCCTGAGAGTTTGCTGTAGTTGCTTATCAGCTTAAGGAGATTTTGGGCTGAGATGATGTAATTTTCAAAATATGCATTCATGTCATCTGCAAATAAAGACAATTTGACTTCTTCTCTAACTATTTGAATATTCTTAATTTCTTTCTCTTGCCTAATTGCCCTGGTCAGAACTTCCAACACTATGTTGAATAGGAGTGGTAAGAGAGAGCATTCTTGTCTTGTGCCAGATTTCAAAGGGAATACTTCCAGTTTTTGACCATTCAGTATGATATTGGGTGTGAGTTTGTCATAAATAGCTCTTATTATTTTTAGATAAGTCCCATCAAACCTAGTAGTGTATTGAGAGATTTTAGCATGAAGGGCTGTTGAATTTTGCCAAAGGCCGTTTCTGCAGCTATTGAGACAATCGTGATTTTTATCATTGGTTCTGTTTATTTGATGGATTACATTTATTGATTTGTGTATACTGAACCAGCTTTGCATCCCTGTCTCATTTTTTTTAAATCACTTGTGGCACTTTTATTTACAGCTAAAGGAAAAAGAAACTAGCATCTATTTAGAATAGGAAAGCAGGTTTGTATGAAAAGAAATATTTTATCATCGCCTATTTTCCTTACTTTTTGCAATTTAGTGTAAGTTTTATATTTTTTATTTTCAACAGAGATTCAAATTTTAATAGTCCCAGAAATATAAAGAAGATGGTGTTATATGCCCTATATGTTGGCAGTCCTACCCTGAAGACTTTTTGTACTTATCTTTTTTTGTGAGCTACATATTAGCAATCTCTCTACTTCTTTTTAATTCTAATACTCACAGGTCAAGGGAGGGACCTTTAATCCCCATGTGTTAAGGGAGGGAAGTCATTGAATCATGGGCTTGGTTTCCTGCATGCTATTCTCATGATAGTAAGTGAGTTCACATGGATCTGATGGTTTTATAAGGGGCTCTTCCCTTTCACATTATCTTCTCTCTCCTTCTGCCTTGCGAAGAAGGCACTTGCTTCTCCCTCTGCCCTGACTGTAAATTTTCTGATATCTTTACAGCCATGTAGAACAGTGAGTCAATTAAACCTCTTTTCTTTATAAATTACCCAATCTCAGGAAAATTCTTTATAGCAGTATGAGAATGTACTAATGCACTAAGGCAAACATGCTTGTCTCACCACTTACATTTAATATATGTTACAAATCCTGACTGAATACAAAGTCAATACACAAAAATAATTGTTTATGAATACTATTTTTAAACTATTAAAAACCCAAACCCCAAACTTTAAAAGAAAAGAAGCACCATTTATAAAAATGAGAACCATAAAATAGCTTAGTATAAATGTAAACAAAATACAGGCAGAACCTGAAAGATGAAAGTGCAAAATGTTAATAAAAGATGTCAAAAAAGTCAAAACTAAAAATGCATATTATTAAAATGTTAATTGTTCTCAAATTGATATAGATTTCACACAACCTCAATCAAAAGCCCAGCAGGATTTTGTGGAAATATTGACAAGTTGATTGTAAAATAAAGTCAGAAAGCAAACAAATAAATGAACAACAAAAAATAATACTTTTGAAAAAATCTAATTTAAAAAAGAATAAAATTGAAGATCTCATATAAAGTAACAGTAACAAAGATAATATAATATTGACATAATAATAAGCATATAGATCAATGGAAAACAATAGAGACCAGAAATAAACCACACATATGGTCAATTTATTTTTTAATATAATGAAAAAGGTATTCAATAGTGAAAGAACAGTCTTGTCAACAAATGGTGCTGGAGCTCTTAAATATTCACATGCAAAAAGTAATAACCTCAATTTATACCTCACACAATATGTAAAATCAACTCAAAGTGATATACAAAACTATTATTCATACCTCAAATTATAAAATGTGTAGAAAAAATGTAAAAGTCATTTTTTCAATATACATGATTTACCTTGATTAAAAGACTATTATCAGGCTGGGTGCAGTGGCTCATACCTGTAATCCAAGCACTTAAGGAGGTTGAGGAAGGAGAATTGCTTGTGTACAGGAGTTCCAGAGCAGCCTGGGCAACATAGCAAGACTTTGTGTCTACAAAAAAAATTAGCCAGTTGTGGTGGCATGTTCCTGTAATCCCAGGTGTTTGGCAGTCTGAGGGTGGAGCATTGCTTGAACCCAAATGTTTGAGGTTACAGTGAGCTATAATCCTGCCACTACTCTTCACTCTTCATCCTGGGTGAGAGAGTGACATCTTATCTCTAAAACAAAACAAAATAATTATCAATTAATTTTTTCTGTAATTTTTTCTTATTTTTGTTTGTAGGGTAAAATGTAATGTTTTGATATATGTACACATTATGGAATAATTAAATCCATCTAATTAACATATCTGTAACTTCACATATTTTTCTTGTGTGTAGTATAAACATTTAAAATCCAGTCAGAATTTTTGAATACATATTACATTATTGTTAACAATAATCACCATGTTGTGCAATATATTTCAAAACTTATTTCTCCTGTTTAACTGAAACTTTGTACCTTTTAGCCAAAAATCTTCCCATCCCTTATCCTCGGTAACCACTATTTTACTCTCTGTTTCTATTTATTTAATTTTTTTTTTGATTTCTCATATATGCAGTATTTTTGTTTCTATGCCTGGTTTATTTCACTTGGCATAGTGTCCTCCAAGTTCCTCAGGTTAGACAAAGATTTCTTTAATACAACACTAAAAAATATTAGCAAATTTAAAACAAATAAGACTTCAGAAAAATAAAAACTTCTGTGAAAGGTACTGTTAAGAGAATGAAAAGATAAGGTACTGACTGGGAAGAAAATATTTTCAAATCATATGTCTGATAGTAGACGTGCATGTAGAATGTGTGAAAAAGTCTCAAAAATCAAGAATGAGAAATCAATCTAATTACTTAAAAATGTCCATGAGATTTGAACAGACATTTCATCAAATGGATGACAAAATATACACAGTACTCTTAGTTGTTAAAGGGATGCAAACTGAAACTCCATGAGACACAAGTACATACTTATTATGATGTTTTTAAAAAACTTACATGATGAGATAATTTGGATATTTCTCTCTCACATCTCATGTTGAAATGTAATCCTCAATGTTGGAGGGGGAGCCTGGTGGAAAGTGTTTTGGTCATAGGGCTGGATCCCCCATGGCTTGGTGCTGTACTCAAGATAGTAAATACGTTCTTTTGAGATGTGATTATTTAAAGTGTGTGGCATCTCCCCCTAACCTCTAATGTCTCTCTTGCTCCCACTCTCATCATGTGATATGCCTGTTCTCCCTTTTCCTATCATCATGATTGTAAGCTTCTGAGGCCTCACCAGAAGCAGATGCCAGTACCATGATTCCTGTACAGCCTGCAGAACCATAAGCCAACTAAACCTCTTCTTATAAATTAGCTACCTAAAAATGTGGCAATGTGTTTGGCACTTGGGTAATAGGCAGTAGTTGAAGAATTTGGAGGGATCAGAAGGCAGAAATATAAGAAAACATTTGGAACATCTTAGAGTCTAGTTAAATGATTGTGACCAAAAAGCTGATAGTGTTATAAAATTCTTTCTCAAATGGAAATTATATATTTAGAAACTAGATATTATATTTAGAAACTTAGATATTATATTCAGAAACTGATTGGTAACTGTCACAAAGGTCACCGGTGTTATACCTTAGCAAAGAGCTTGGCTGTATTCTGTTTCTGCCCTAGGAACTAGTGAAATTTTGAGCTTCAGAGGGATGATTTAGTGTATCTAGCAGAAGAAATTTCTAAGCAGCAAAGTGTTAAGATGTGACTTGGCTGCTTCTAACAGCCTAGATTGAGATCCAGAAGCAAAGAAATCACTTACAGTTGGAAGTCATATTTAAAAGGGGATATAGAGTGTAAAAATTTGGGCAATTTTCAGACTGGCCATGTGGAATCTTTCCTATTTTCATGGTAATAGTGCAGCCTTTCCTGTTTTTAGGGAAAGAATACAAGCAGGCTATAGAACAACCACTTGCTAGAGAGATATGTGAAATGATAAAGGAGCCAGATTGCTAATAGCCAAAACAATGAGAAAAAGGCCTCAAAGGCATTTCAGAATTATCTGAAGTGGCTGTCACTTCCATGATAGGCCCAGTAGCCTAAGAGGGAAGAATAGTTTCACGGGCCAGGGCCAAAGCTCTGCTGCCCTGTGCAGCCTCCAGGCACTGCTTCCAGCGTATCTGCTCCTTTGGCTCTAGCCTTGGCTCAGAGAGCCCCAGGTACAGCTCAGCTTGGGCTGCTGCTATAGAAGGTGCAAGCCATAAGTCTTGGCAGCTTCCAATGTGATGTCAAGCCTGTGGGAGAACAGAGTGCAAGAATAAAGGAGGCTTGGCAGCTTCTACCTAGATTTTGGAGGATGTGTGAGAAAGCCTGGATGTTCAGGCTGAATCCTATCACAGAGGTGGAGCCCTTACAGAGAACCTCTATTAAGGTAGTGCTGAGGGAAAATGTGGGGTTCGAGCCCCCACACAGAATCTGTACTATGACACTGACTAGTGGAGCTATGAGTAGGGGGCCACCATCCTCCAGACTCAAGAATGGTAGTTCCACCAGTAGCTTGCAATCTCAGAAAGAAAAACCCACAAAGCAAAGTTTCACAAAGCCTTGTGAGTCCACTCCTTGCACCAGTGTGCCCTGAAAGTGGAACATGGAGTCAAATTAGATTATTTTGGAGCTTTACAATTTAATGAATGTACTGTTGGATTTCAAACTTACATGGGGCCTATAGCCCCTTCCTTTTGGCCAATTTCTCCCTCTTAGAAGAAGAATATTTACTCCATGTCTGTAATGCTATAGATTCTTGGAAGTAAATAACTTGTTTTGATTTTACAGGCTCATAGGTGGAAGGAACTTGTCTCCAGATGAAACTTTGGACTTGAGATTTGAAACTTCTGAATCAGTACTATAATGAGTTAAGACTCTGGGGATTATTAGTAAGGCATGCTTGTATTTCACAATGTGAAGACATGAGATTTGAGGAGGATGGGTGTAGAATAGTATGTTTTAGATATTTGTCTCCCCAAATGTCATGTTGAAATAGAATCTCCAATGTTAGAGATGAAGCCTGGTGGTTGGTGCTTGGGCCATGTGGGGAGATCCCTCATGGCTTGGTGCTGCACTCAATATAGTGAGTTCTCTCAAGATCCAGTTGTTTAAAAGTGTGTTGCACCTCCCCACAACCCGTATACTCTCTCTCTTACCCCCTCTCCTGCCATGTGACATGCCTGCTCCCCCTTTGCCTTCCATCATGATTTTAAGTTTCCTGAGGCCTCACCAGAAGTAGTTGCTGGGAATATGCTTCCTGTACAGGCTGAAACCACAAGCCAATTAAACCTCTTTCCTCATAAATTACCCAATCTCAAATATTTCTTTATAGAAATGCAAGAATGACCTAACAAAAAAAGATATGGAGCAACTGGACTCACACATTATCAATAGAAATGCTACAATCCCTATGAAAAACAGTTTGACAGCCTCTTATGAAGTTAAACCTAAAATGTACCATTTGACTGAGCAATCATCCACTTATAAGTTTAGCTTACAGAAAGAAAACTATATGTTTACTCAAAAACTCAAAACCTTTACTTGAATGTTTATAATATCATAATTCTTAATCACCCCAAAGTGAAATCAATTCATATGTCCTTTAATGGGTGAATGGATAAATAAACTGTGGTACATCATGCAATAAAATACTACTCAACAATTAAAACATCGAACTTTGGATACAAAATAAAAACATTGATGAATTTCAAATGTATTATGTTAAGTGAAAGAAACCAGACTCAGTGATGTTCAATTTCATATATTTGCATTTATATAATATTCTGGCAAATGTAAAATTATAAGAGTGAAGAATTTATGAGGGGGTTGCTAATGGTTATAGGTAGAAATAGGTTTGACTACAAAAGGAGAGTACAGGGGTCTGTTTTAAAGTAAAAGAATGTTTTTTCATCCTGAGGTACCAGTAGTTATATCACTTGATGTATTTGTCAAAAGTAATATTAGTTTACTTCCAAAAAGGTAGGTGAAACTTAGTGTATTCAAATTATGCCTTAAATAACTTAGTTATAAAATATTTCAATAGATTAAAAATGTAAGATCTGGTATCACTAAATGTAAATTTACCTCAATAAAAATATTATGCAGCCAATTTCAAAGTATTTTTATGAGACATTACTAACATATTAAAACTCTTAAGTCAGTTACCTGTTATTTATGGATGGCCCTCTTACATAATTGTTGAATTGATGAATAAGTGAATAAATAATTGATTAATAATAAGAGAAAAACTTAGGAAAATTGAAATCTCAGAAAACTTGTCTCTCAAAGTGAGAATTAATTGTATAATAAATACTTCTTTTAGAAACATAAGCATTCTATTTTCATATCTGATAATCGAAGATGGTTCTGAAAGTGACATCTTTTTAATATACTTTAGCACAGTCTTTAGGTTTCTTTCATTTGACCTTTTAAGCAAGCCCTTCATTTTCATCCTAATATAATTTTTCTTTGCTTATTGTTTCTTTCTGTTAAATCTCCTAAAATGTTATTTATGTCTTTAATGTCTTGTTCATTAAAGATGAAATAAGAAGAGAAGAAAAATTCTTTTTATTTTCTTTTTTAAAGTTAACATTGAATATGTCATTATATACTTCTCATTAGATGTAATTTACTTTATGCCACAATTGTCATCACATTAATAATAGCTTCCAAAACTAAATCAATTCTGCTAATAATGTATTGTAGTTTTAGCTATCATGTTTTTCTAATTTTAATATGGAAATAAAAATTAAAGTATGGTTTAACATCTGAACTGTTCCTTGAGTTATTTTCAGAAACAGTAAACATTTTCACCAAAACATATTGTTTGAATATGTAAAAGGAAATACAAATACACCCAGAAATCATCATCTCTATACGTAATTCTGAAGGAGCTGACAATTTCATTCTGTTTGTTTCTTTCCTTTAATTGCCCCACTTTCTAGGCTTATATTTCTAATTTTAAAAATTCAGATTACTTCCACATCTTCCATCTAGCCACATATAGATTTAAGTAGCTTTCTACTCAAAAATAGCAAAAAGAGAAATTAGTTCTGAATCACAATTACAAGACTATCTCATTGAATGAATGGAATCTTTCATGATAACAAGCAAAAAATAAAACAACACTTCTATAGTAAAAAGAAAGTCCTAATCAACTTTCATTACTCAGGAGACAATAATCGAGTTTCAATTAGGTCTGTGCAGTTTACTGGCTACATCACCTTGATCATGGCATTTGACTTCTTTGTGCTTCATTGTCTTCTAAGAAATGAAGGTCCTTTTTTCCCCCTAATATTTCTAGTTTATTTTTAAATTATACTTTAAGTTCTTGGGTACATGTGCGGAATGTGCAGGTTTGTACATAGGTATACACGTGCCATGGTGATATGCTGCACCCATTAATCCATCATCTACATTAGGTATTTTTCCTAATGTTATCCCTACCCTATCCCACCACCCAGCAACAGGCCCTGGTGTATGATGTTCCCCTCCCTGTGTCCATGTGTTCTCATTGTTCAACTCCAACTTGTGAGTGAGAACATGCAGTGTTTAGTTTTCTGTTCCTGTGTTAGTTTGCTGAGAATGATGGTTTCCAGCTTTAACCATGTTCCTGCAAAGGACATGAACTCATCCTTTTTTATGGCTGCATAGTATTACACAGTGTATATGTGCCACCTTTTCTTTATTCAGTCTATCATTGATGGCCATTTGGGTTGGTTCCAGATCTTTACTATTGTGAACAGTGCTGCAATAAACATATGTGTGCATGTATCTTTATAGTAGAATGATTTGTAATCCTTGGGGTATATACCCAATAATGTGGTTGCTAGGTCAAATGGTATTTCCTGTTCTAGATCCTTGAGGAATCACCACACTGTCTTCCACAATGGTTGAACTAACTTACACTCCCACCAACTGTGTGAAAGCATTTTTATTTCTCCACATTCTTTCCAGTGTCTGTTGTTTCCTAACTTTTTAATGATCACCATTCTAAATGGTGTGAGATGGTATCTCAATGTGGTTTTGATTGTGTAGCTCTAATAACTAGTGACAATGAGCCTTTTTTCATGTTTGTTGACTTTATAAATGTCTTCTTTTTAGAAGTGTCTGATCATATTCTTCATCCACTTTTTAATGGGGCTGTTGGATTTTTTTCTTGTAAATTTGTTTTAGTTCTTTGTAGATTCTGGATGTTATCCCTTTGTTAGATGGACAGATTGCAAAGATTTTCTCCCATTCTGTAGACTGCCTGTTCATTCTGATGATAGTTTATTTTGCTGTGCACAAGCTATTTAGTTTAATTAGGTCCTGTTTTAGTTATGAAGTCTTTGCCCATGCCTGTGTCCTGAATGGTATTGCCTAGGTTTTCTTCCGGAGTTTTTATGGTTTTAGGTCTTACATTTAAGTCTTTAATCCATCTTGAGTTAGGTTGTGTATAAGGTGTGAGAAAGGGATCCAGTTTCAGTTTTCTGCATATGGCTAGCCAGTTTTCCCAACGCCATTTATTAAATAGGGAATCCTTTCCCCGTTGCTTGTTTTTGTCAGGTTTGTCAAAAGATCAGATGGTTGTAGATGTGTGGTGTTATTTCTGAGGCCTCTGTTCTGTTCTTTTGGTATATCTGTTTTGGTACCAGCATGATGCTGTTTTTGTTACTGTAGCATTATAGTATAATTTGAAGTTAGGTAGCTTGATACCTCCAACTTTGTTCTTTTTTGTTAAAATTGTCTTGGCTATGCAGTTTGTTTTTGTTTGTTTGTTTGTTTCATATGAAATTTAAAGTAGTTTTTGTCCAATTCTGTGTAGAAAGTCAGTGGAAGCTTGATGGGGATAGTAATGAATGTATAAATTACTTTGGGCAGTATGGCCATTTTCACGATATTGATTCTTCTTATCCATGAGGATGGATTGTTTTCCATTTGTTTGTGTCCTCTCTTATTTCCTTTAGCAGTGAGTTACTTTATAGGATGACTGTCAGGTAATAACCAATATCTGTTATTCATAGAACTGTGAATGGCATACATTCAGTGTTACCAGTTACTAAAATCAATTTTTATTATAACCACTATTGATTCTCACTAAAACTGTGTAAGAAATAAAGGAGAGTTACCACACCATTTTACAATAGGAGAGTCCCTTCCCTACAAATTATTTGGGAAAATGGGAAATATCATTCTTCTCTGAAACATGAAATCAAAACATAGCAAATGAAGAAGCTATATACAAAGATACTTTATGTAAAACAAAGGCCTCACAGGCCAGCTGGACTTCTCTATATCATAATTTAGGTTTTAAAATCTGTGAAAAAAGGTTCAAATCAGAATGAGATTTCTTAGTCACAGTAGGTTTTACAAAAGAGATCCATAGATTCTGGTCAAAATTATGAATCTATCTTGTTCTAATAACATGTATATTCCTATTGTGTAAGTATCTTTGATGCGATGGTATTTAGAAAAGGATTGGTCTGTAATAAGTGCTGTATAAATAGTAGCTATTACTTATTATTTCTACTTATGTATGTTACTATTATTATTATAATTAATATTGTCCTTTTTATTGTATCCTCAAAAAGTAAATTTTAGATTCTGATTTCAAGTACTATAATATACTGTGCCTTCACAGGAAGGATGCCTAAAAAGAAGGTAGGAGGAGTAGCTAACATGTGTAGGAGTTCTACATTTCGAACACTGGCATTCAGATGTTGTACAGATATGTTTAGATGAGGTCCCTGAACTAAGATTTAGGAAATCAGGTTTCTGAGATGGCAGGGCCAAGTGCCACGCTCTTGCGCTTAGCAGAATCACTACACTAATGGGGGAGCTTTGACAAATAGATGGAAAGCTATTCTCAAGTAAAACCCTAATTTCAACCTGGCCTCATGTAGAATTTCCTTTACAAAACTTCTGTAGCCTAACTTCTATAGTTTCTCTAAACTTTTGGTATAACAGAGTTGGTTAATGTTTCCTTTCAAAGTTTAGTAAAATATCAATCACTCAAATTTTTGATGACTGATATTTCACAAACTGAAAAATACTTGTCATCAAAAATAAGTATACACAGTCAAATTTTACCATGTACTTATGTACCGACCTCATCTAAAGCACTCTGCTGAGTACAGGGACCATGAAGCTGAGTAGAACAAAGGCAATCAGAACAGACAGATGAACTAGTAACAACAACACACCGTGATACTAGCAGCAACCTTGGAGATACACAGAGAGAAAATAAATTTGAAAATGTTAAATTCTAGTGTTAGAAATAACCTGTTAAGATTATAAACCATGTTTACATTATTGTTCATGCTTTAGTGAAAAGATAAGAATGATTTCTAATTGCTTGGTTTTAAATGTGTGCTTTTAAACTACAAAAGTGTGCTTAAATGCATTCTTTCTCAATTAAATTAAATACCTTTTCTAATAGCCTTTAAACTATTAAATTCATTTTTATATAGCCTTTTTTCACCAATAATGTAAAGGTAAAGAAGAAATGTGATTTAATAGAAAAGCACAGCCTTTTTCATATTAACTACTTTCAGAAAACAATGTCCTCAGTATACAGTTTCATATGTTTCTCAACTAAAGGCCTGCATTCTCCCCTGAATATGCAACATCTGTATGTAACATTTTAGTCATTTCTAAAACAGTTCAATTAAACTGATATAAAGCTATTTTAATATTGTTTAGTTTTATGTAAGAATTTCTGAGAAAAACTGGAATGATGATGTACATTTTTAAGTACATTATAATTGTTAGAACAATGTATATTCTCTCTATATAAAGAAAATATATATCCATTGTAATTGTTAGAATATATAAATATGTATAGAGAGAATATAGATATATATTGTTCTAGATTGATAGAATAGAGAATATATATATATAATTATCACAAT
This sequence comes from Cheracebus regulus, assembly GCA_963574635.1. Taxonomy (NCBI): domain Eukaryota; kingdom Metazoa; phylum Chordata; class Mammalia; order Primates; family Pitheciidae; genus Cheracebus; species Cheracebus regulus. Next base: position 18,187 of record CAUYQU010062271.1, on the reverse strand, counting down.
TACAGTGTACTTATATATTATTATAACAATTGCAATATATATTTATTAACTAAAAGTTCTGTGTTTTTAAGTCCTGATTTCATTATCATCATACAAGATAAAGTATAAAACTACTTATTTAATTTTAATTCCTAAGTATAATCAATTTCCTTACTTATTAAAATTTAGTAAAAATTACTACAGTGTTTCCATAATAACCAAGAGTTTTACTTTTCCTTTTTACATTTTTAAAAGATTACATAGAGAGATCTTGCTTCTAGTAATGGTGAAGTAGCCTGGAAATACTAATCCTACTGCCAATAATAATAATAATAAATTATGAACAAAAAATTAAAGGAATTACCTGAAACAACTTAAATTAGTTAGAAACTAGAAAACACGTAACTTTTAAAAGATCCATATTTATTTATCTTTCCTTTGGGACATTCCTCAGTCTCCACAACACAGAGATAATACTCAGCACAAAGTTGTAGTCTTATTGGGTTGAAGAGTTAAAATTTGGATGTCAGGGCTATCACAGAACCTGGAAAATAACAGTGCCAGTGTCTCAGAAAAGGAACATCACAGAAGGTAAGTCTAGCAATCTTCATACAAACTTTCCATGCATAAGGAACACAGTTTAGACATAATGGCGTGTCTTAAATTGATCAACCTAACAAAGCCTAAAACCAAACTTATACAAGATAAAGGCCATGAAACAAATGCCTGCTTGAACAAAATTCATCATTATTCAGAGGGAAATAACAGAATCCGGAGTCTCTAGAATACAGTCACACATCACATTATGACCGTTTGATCAATGACAAACTGCACATAAGACAGTGGTCCCATAAGATTATAATGAAGCTGAAAATTTTCAATCACCTGATGGTTTCATAGCCATTGTAACATCATAGTAGAATGTATTATTCATACATGTATGGTGGTGCTGGTGTAAACAAACCTACTGTATTGCTAGTCATATGAAAATATGGCACATACAATTATGTACAATACCTACTACTTGATAATAAATGAGTATATTACTGGTTTATGTATTTAGTATACATTTTAGCATTATTTTGGAGTGTACTCCTTCTACTAATTGAGAAAAATTAGCTATAAAACAGCCACAGGCAGGTCCTTCAGAAGATATTCTGGAAGACAGCATTTTTATAATAGGAAATGACAGCCTATGTGAGTTATTGCCTGGAGGACCTTCCAGTAGGATAAGATGTAGAGGTGGGAGACAGTGATATTGATTATTCTGACCCTGTCTTGGCTTGGGATAATGTGTGTGTTTTAGCCTTAGTTTTTACCAAAAAGGTTTAAAAAGAAAAAACAATAAAAAGATTTAAAAATAGAAAAATGTTTACATAATAAGGATATGAAGAAAGAAAATGTTTTTGTTCAGCTGTGAAATGTATTTTAGCCATTATTACAAAATAGTCAAAATTTTTTTAAATTAAAAAGTTTACAAGATAAAATAGTTGCAATAAGCTAAGGTTAATTTATAACTGAAAGAAGAAATTTAAAAAATACATTCAGTATATCCTAAATATACAGTAATTATAAAGTCTACAGTAGGGTACAATAATGTCCTAGACTTGAGTGTACCATTTTTTAATCTTTTATACTGTATTAACACTGTACATTTTATGTTTAGATACACAAATACTTACCATTGTGTTACAATTATCTAGAGTACTCAGTACAGTAATATGTTGCAAAGATTTCAAGCCTTGAGCAATAAGTTATACCATATAACGTAGATGTGTAGTAGCAGTACTATGTAGGCCTTTGTAAGCATACTCTGTGATATTCACACAATGATGAAATTTCTTAACAACACATCTCAGAAAGTATATCAGTTGTTAGTCAGGGATAGTATGAGAATGAGTATGAATTCCTTAGTAGCAGACATAGGGATGATAGGATTCTTTTGCAGTCTTTCCTTCTGGTTATCCCACGGGCTGCCCACAGGAAAGATCAGAAAGTATTGAGAGAAAACTTCCTCTATACTTCCGACTGGTTGAGAAGAACAGTGCCCACTGTTCTTAAAGTATTTAGAAATAAATTTAATAAAAATATGTAAGATCTCTATACTGAAAAATACTGAGAGAAATTTTAAAGGGTATAAATAAATGAAGATATAGTTCATGTTCCTTATTTGGAAGATTCAGTGTTGTTTAGATAGTCATTCTCTGTAAATTGATCTACAGATTCCATGCAATCCAAATCAAACCCAACAGCTGTTTTTATGGAAACTGAAAAGTAAAATTTAAAATTAATGTGGCCCTTCAAAGGACCTATAATAGTCAAACAATTTTGAAGAACAAACGTGCAACACTTGAAAGACCTGACTTAAAAACTTACTTGAAAATAAATTTAGTTTATCCTAAGTATACAGTGTTTATAATGTCTACAGTAGTGTGCAATAATGCCCTAGGCCTGAGTGTAACATATTTTATTGTAGATGTACCATTTTTTATCTTTTATACTGCATTTTCACTGTACATTTTATGTCTAGATACACAAATACTTACCGTTGTATTAAAATTGTTACATTTAAGACAATGGGAATATTGGAATAAAAATAGAGAATTAGTTGATTCACTTGGAATACAGATTCCAATCTATATATAGACAATTAGTTTTTTACTGAAACAAGGAAGTATTAATTCTTTTATAAATATTGCATAAACAGCTGTATCTCAATGGAAAAATCTGTATGGCAATTCTTTATGCCATACAAAAAGTAATTTTGAGATGGATTATATGAATAACATCTACATTCAAAAGCTAAATCTATAAAATACCTAAAAATGAACATGAAAGAAAACCTTCACTATCTTGTGGGTGGCCAAAGATTTCCTGGAGAGGGTATTAAAAATTAGTTTTTTTTTAAATAGCAAAACACAAACTTAGCAGTAAAAACGCCATGTATACTGTATTAAAATTAAAACCTTCTGCTTTTTAAAAGACCTCCCTGAAGAAAGAAACTCAAGTCACAAGACAGGACATGTTGGAAGTACATCTAATTGGTAAGAACTTGTATCTAGGGTACAAATATGTTCTCTTACACTTCAACAATAAAAAAACAAATAATCTAATTTTTAAAATATGTAGCTAAAAACTTTAAATAGACACTTCACATAAAAAGATAAACAAGCTTTGAAAAAGTACATAAAAATGCTGACCATAATTCGTTGTCATACAAATTAAAGCCACAGTGTGATATTCCTGAAATAGCTATAAGGAGAAAGACTGACAATACCAGTTATTGGGAAAGACATAGAGCAACTGGAACAACCAGATCTTCAAACATCGATGGTTGGCAAGAAAATGATACAGTCACTTTGAAAACTAATCATTTCTTATAACGTTAAATATATATCCCATGACTCAGCAATTCTACTCCTAGGCATGTATCTATGAGATGTAAAAACATGTGTTAACACAGACATTTGAATGTGAATGTTTATGGCAGCTTTATATATGATACCCCAAACTGGAAACAACTCAAATGTCCACCAAGAGCTGAATAGATACATTTTGCAGCATTGTTACATGACAGAATGGTATTCAGCATCAAAGAGAATAAAATGCCAACATGCATCAAGATGGACGAAATGGTCAAATCTCAAAATCACTATAGTCCATCAAAGAAGCTAGACATGAAATAGTTCATAATGTTTTCCATTTATATGAAATTCTATAATAGACCAAATTAACGTATGGTGATATAAATCAGAAGAATGTTTACTCTCATGGAAGGGTGACTGGATAGGGACACAAGAGAATTTTCTGAGGTGAGGGAAGTGTTGCATATATTAATTGAAGTGACACACACACACAGACACAAATGTATATATAGTCAAAAGTCATTGAATTATATATTTAAAGTGTATGCATTGTATTTTATGTAGTATATACTTTAATGAAAACAACAATTGGGGAAAGTAAAAGGTCAATGCCAATGAAAGCATAACCAAAGTTACATATTGTAATGATTAATACATAGTGTCAACTTGATTGCATGAAAGGATGCATATTGTTCCTGGGTGTATCTGTGACGGTGTTGCTAAAGGAGATTAACATTTGAGTCATTGGATTAGGAGAGGGAGACCCACCTTCAATCTGGGTGGGCATCATCTAATCAGCTGCCAGTGTGGCTAGAATAAAGCAGGCCGAAGAGGCTGACTTTGAGTGTTCCAGCCTTCATCTTTCTCCCATGCTGGGTGCTTCCTACCCTTGAAAATCAGATTCTAGGTTCTTCAGCTTTTGGACTCCCAGACTTACTCCAGTGGTTTACCAGGGGCTCTTAGGCCTTCAGCCATACACTGAAGATTGCACTGTTGGGTTTCCTACTTTTGGAGTTTTTGGACTTAGGCTGCCTTACTTGCTCTTCAGCTTGTAGATGGCCTATTGTTGGACTTCACATTGTGATCATGTGAGTGAATTCCCTTCAGTTAGCTCTCTTTCATATATGCATATATTCTGTTACTTCTGTCTCTTTAGAGAACTCTGACTAATACAAATTTAAAAGAGAGGATGTAGATTTAAGAAAAGGAGAGATCAAGGGTAAGATTTCTTGGTTTTCTGAAATAAAATGGAATGAAAAGATATTTGCTAAAATTAAAAAGACTGCATAAGAGTGGGGCTTATTATGAAGTAGGGATCAATCTAGTATATGGGAAAACAAGGTTAGCTGATTATAAACAAAAAAAGGATAGTCAGCATATTTGTTTCCATAATCACCCTTAAGAACATGGAACTTGGGAGTCAAAAGAAAAAAAGTGTATGGGAAGAGGAGAGAGAATGGAAGTGTAAGCTGGGAAAGTGTAGTGTGCAGTTTTCTAATTTTTCTTAAAACATTTTAAGAGGGTTCTATAAACTGTGATTGGTAATTTTTATCTCAAACCAAGAATAAAATTCTAGAATGAACTACTTAATCTGTCATCAAATTGATTTCATACTGTACAGGGGCACATAGTCTATAATCCCACCAACCTTCACACAGTGTTACTGTAAATATAATTTAAAATTTTATGATAAATTTGATAATAGCTGAAAAAATTCAGATAGGTGCCTATAAATTCCTCTACTAGAATATGCTTCTACAGAGTCTCCTAAGTTTTACACAGATATTTATACAAAAAAGTTTACTAAAATGTTTTTGAAATAAGGGAAATATTATAAATAATTTAAAAAATAATCAATAACTGTATTCATCAGACTTATTGCCAGAAAAAGGTTGCCCACTTAAATTATGTAATTTGAGGAAGATTTAAGTGGAACAATTTGAAGATGTGTTGGCAATGTGTTAGCAAGGTATAGGGAAAGTGATGCTTTTAATAGAGGAACCAGCTGCTACCTCTGTACCTAAAGAGGAAAGAGAAGCGCTGTCACCAGAGTAGAAAAGGAAAGGGTTACCTTCACTGGCTAGGATCTGTGGTCAAATGACACAGCCAGCCCAAGAAAATCCTCCAGAGAGGGAAGAGCGACTCTCCTGTCCTCTCCAGTCTGTTTCTGCCGCTTTCTTTTGGCTTAACTGAGCTGTAAGTCAAATGGTAAAGGAGCCTGCTGATGTATTCCATGCAACCTGGCCTCTCAGAACACTAAAAAGGGTGAAAACAGTTGGCAAATAAATATGGAAGGACATAAGAAAATATCTACACTTGATACAATGTTCAAAGTAATTTGCATTTATCTACTAAAACAAGTGGGATATTTAAATTAAAAAGGCAAGTAGCTGAACAGGATAGATACATTGGTAGCTGCGTTAATAAATAGTAGAACTATGGTAGAAGGTGGTATAAAATGTCTATACATTATTTCTACTTATATTCATACCCACAGGTACAGGCTATAATTAGCTTTCTATCTGTAGATTTGAATACCAATATAAAATAAAAATATATTTGAAAATATATATGCCAAAATACCATGTTTACTTATAAAGAATTATGGAGGTCATTGGTGAGAATGGAAAAATTACTTTACATAGTTGTATGACTTTTATTTTATTATGAGAATATATTTTATGTTTCTTTTAAATGTTAAAAAAAAGCCTGGGGCATGAATGGGGGGAAAAAGCCATGCATCATAGGACCATGCATCACTTCAATAAGAACATTTTTGTCATCTCATTTAACTTTTATAGATAATTTCTCATCATGTATTTTAGAGAAATGTCGAGAAAGATTATATTTGACAGTTTCTCAGGATGTCATTGAGGACAAGTTGGAGAAATGTATTTTAGTTGATCATATACCTAGGAATCTTTGGATGCTAAATTTGTATATTTTCTATAGTGTCACACTTTATGCTCTATACTTTGCCCTTTTTGATCATTTTTATATTAGTGACTTACATCAAGTAATTAAATGAGATAGGAAGACATACACACTGAGAGAAATGTGTAATCTAGCAACCAAATGAACAGCTAAAAGAAATTCTGACAGAACAAATCAATAAAATAAGACATCATTAGATGTAAATCTAAGGTACCAAAATTGAGGAAAAAAACAAAATTATTTACATATCTACATGTACAGGATCAAGGAAATATGGCTTAGCAAAATCACGTGTTTAACTCAAACTGATTGAATAAGTATTAACATGATATGGCTCAACATAAAATTCAATCAGTTTACACTACATTAACAAAATACAATTTCAAGAAGGCTAATTAGATTATAGGGGGACTATAATTAAGATGAAGTGGAGCATGCACTGAAAAGAGCATTCCTGTTGGTGACAAGAATTTTAAAACCATGTATTTTGAGCACTGGTTAGAAGACAAGCTTTGGGGAGATAATTTGAGGATGAGATTAGAGCAGCTAATGCCTTTCAGATGCTTTCAAACCTGGGATTCCATGGTTCCTTATATTTTCCATCTTTTTTGTAGAGACAAATATTAGTTCCTCTGCTCTCCAAATCAACACCTCAATGCTGAATTTCTGTGATTCTGTGTTTTTCGTCCTATGTGATGAAGGGAACTGTTAATAAAAGGGCCAATTTCCTAGGCTGCTGAATTCCTGCAGTAGAATCATTTCCCATTTTCAAAGTTCTTCGTGGTTTCTTTTTTCTATACATACATAATTTTTATCTGTGCATATTCCTGCTTCTGCTTGCTTTTTGTGCTCCTCTTATCTTTTTCTCCTCAGATGACTTACTGCTGAAGGTTTATCTTTCTAGAACTATTTACCGCCTATAATTGGCTACATTTTACTTTCCAGCTTTTCTTTGACTAAGCTGTGATTGACACTTCACTCTGCTGACCTTTCACCTATCATTAGCAATGCCTTTTATTTTTTTTTCATTATAAAACATCTGAAAGAATATGAAGTTCAGTCTTTTCAACTCTGTAACCTCTTCTTATAATACTATCTTCATATTTAAAATTTTTTCCCCTTCAAAAACATTTTACTGTATATATTTACTATCATTTTATATATAAAATTAGTGTTAAATATACAAGCATTAATTTTATAAATACAAAGTATTTTATATTGTATCTGTGACATTTGGCTAATTTCTTCAATCATGCAAGATACTTTTTCTGTATTTCTTTCTTTCCTGACAACCATTATTTTTCCTCATGGAAAAGAGATATTCAGATTATTGATATTTAATAACTACTAAAAAAGATGCACTTCAAAATTGATTGCTTTTACTCTAATAATTTACACATAATCATTCAAGGGAAGATGGTACAATCCGTTAAAAACCAATCTTACTGTTGGTCAGTCAAGCATATGGATATTCCAATGGAATGTACAATGAGACTCAATATTTGAGCCAGGTTTAAATCATATTTTTGAAACCACATAGTGTTCATAGAATTGGGGTTTCATAGGGTGGTCTGAAGTAGTTGTCCAAATTTATATAATTTACCCTGAGCTTCTGAGTAGATATCAACCTATTCTAGACTCAGGATACATCATATATTCACTTTTCTTATGGTTGTAGAGAAAACTTTCTCTTGAAGAGACTACTTCCTCTACTCCAGATCACTAAACACTTGTGAACCCAGACTTTTATCGATATTAACTTAACAAGGTTGTCAGTAGTGTCAACCAAAGATTAACTTCTAGATGTATTTTATAACAGTTACAGAAAAAAAATCATCCTCTCAAAAGTGAGTTGTGATATGAAATGATTTAAGTATATTTAGTGTGTGTCTGAGCCCCAGACGGGCAGGAAATGTATTGAGAAAGGAAATAAAATAGGCCTCCACATCAGTGAGACATTGTGATTTTTATACATTCCTGAAATTGAATATCTAAAGAGCAGTTTGATATGTACATTTGATATTCTACTGAAATCAAACCTGGAACATATGACTACCTTTAAAAGTCAATTTTGAAAGTTTTAAATGATAAAATGCATCCAAATAGAGCTGAATCTAGTAGACCAAGGCTGGGAGACAGACTTGGCTGTGTTGATGGATAACTTGTGATGAGAGATGGGGATTATGGCCAGGAAGGGACCACTCCAGTGCTCAGGGGTTGGTGGGCTAGTGACTACCACAAAAGATGCTTCTACCCTTTCCTTCTTGCCCCAAGACTCAGGTTGCTTTGCCTAATATCTATTTATTATGTACCTACCAAAAAGGTAAACTTTAACTTACAAATTACAAACTTACCTTAGAAATTATTGAAAAGCTGAACATTTCTACTTCAGAAAAGTAACAAGCACTATAAACTTAAATGTTCCTCAGTTTATTTGTAGATTTTTATACTGGTTTTGTCTGTTTATTTATGGTTGTATGTGTCAATTACACAACATAGGATTTTACAGCACATTAGTTTACACCAATCAGCTTGGCCAAATTTTTAATGGGAGTTTTGCTGACTAAGGGCCTTCAAACAAAAGCCATGGAGGATTTCATAACAAAATGAATATTCATAACATCTTTATGTTCTCCAAAGTTCTTCTCTCTGCATGCTTCTTAACCAAGCAAGTATTAAAAGGTGATTTTCCAATCAATGTAACTAGAGACCATAATTTCAGTACTTGGAAATTGATAATTTAAAATATTTTAAAGTTAATTATATTAAAAGTGATAATTTTACTCAAAGACTGAAATATAGGGAAGTGTCTCCAGAACATACTGAGAGGCTAACATAAATCTGGAGAAAAGTCATTCTAAATTTGAAATGATATCTACATGTATTAGTTTTCTCATCACAAGTATTTAGTAGCATCTCTAGATTGTAGACAATTTTAGAATCTTAATTTCCACCACTTCTCTTCAGTTCATTTTGCTCTTAACAGACTGTTTTGGTATACATTATCTTCTCTCTTATGTGGATTTGGACATCCCTGTCCTGGATGTTACTAATAGACATTTTCTTGTCTAGATTGTCTTCACATTCTGCCCCCACCATAAATATATAACTTTCCTGAAAGTCCCAATTCAAACCCAATTTTTTTGCTTGAAGCCTTCCTAGACCCTAGCTAAGCATAGGTGATACCCAGTTTTTGAAATTAGCATGTTTATTCCCTTTTCACTGATTTGAAACCTTTTTACATGTCATATTCAACTTGACCACATTTTCTTTTCAATTTGCTTTTCTGTGTGCTGTATTATATCTTCCAAGCAAGTTCATGTGTTCCTCAAGGACATATATCTGGTTCTATATAAATTAATCTGCTTTGAAATTCTTGAGGAGCAATTATAGTATTATTACATGGGAGATGCTTAAATGAATATCAGCATTAAGCCAATGAATTAATGGATTTCTCTGAGAAAAAATAGAGTACTGTCAACTTTTTTTGGAGTAAATTTACATACATACACAAGTATAAAAATAAATGAAGACCACTCAAATGAGAACAAACAGAGGCAATTTATGCACCACTTGCTCTACCAAAAGAGTCAGTCACCATCACTTGGATTTAGCAGATACTCAAAGGCAGACAGAGGAGTTGAAAAGCTTTAGTGAATAAAACAGAAAGAGAGAACTCTTTAGGAATGCTCATATTGAAGGTTGCTGGCATGGAGTTGGAGGCAGGCTAACTAGAATGGGGCAGCCTATGTGATTGGCTTAGGAACCATATTTGGGGTTCTCCAGCTGGTTCTGCTTCTGATGTGTAGGCATGAGGGTTTGCAAAAATCAGGGAATCTGTCAGTTATTGACTAAATTCTGTTTGGGGGCCAATAGCTGCAGAGGTTGTAGTTTGGCTTCCTGGGTTGGTTGCTGCAGAGGTTGTGGGTCAGAGCTCTATTTTCATAATGGTCTGGTCACATATATCTGTTGGTATATCCAGTATCTTAGTATAATAATGGTATATATGCTTCTAGTGTCTTACAGGATCCTTACCTGTATATAGACTCTATTTTGCTTGATCCTTATGACAACTCTATGGGCCTTATAAGTATTAATATTTAATGTAACCAAGGAGAGGACTGATTCTTAGAGAAGCAAGCCATCTTGCCCAATATATCAAACCTAGTAAAAGGAATTCATATTTGCACTTACATCTTTTGAATTTAAGTTCAGACTTAAGATGAAATGATTGTGAATATGTGTGGAATCAGGCTATAGCTGGTAAATATGAGAATAAAAGCTAAGGAAAATTCCATAAAATTGTTGAATGTTAACAAAAGAGCATCTTGAGATTCTGAAGGGTATCTCGAGAAGTTGAACCCTTATTCAGAATATAGGTAAAAGATTCTGAAAATATTTGAAAGGAGGAAGGTAACTGTAGCGGAAGCTTAAATATATGTTGAAGGGATAAAGAAAACATAAGAAAGCATCAACTTTACAGTTGGAATTTCAGCATTTCTTTGAAAATGGCTGCACCATCTACTCTGGGTAATTCTGTGCCCTCTGGGTGTCTGCAGTCTAATAGAACAGAAAGGCTTGAAAAAAAAAGTGGTGTTAGTAGAATTTTTAGAAGCTACCAACTTGATGCAAGAAGTTTACTAGAGGAAGTGTTTAAAAGATATGCACAGAGTTAAAATGGAGAAGCAGTACTATCAAGGTACTGCTTACTGAAATCATTTAGAAGAAATATTAATTGGAAAAAACAGTGCTGAAAGTAGGAACAGCTCCAAAGAGGTAGCAATAATTTAATCATGAGATAATCCTGTTATTAGGAATTGCTGCCTTAAAGCTAGAGAGAAAGTGAGAAGGATATAAAAGCATACAAAAAGGAAAATTCAGGCTTTTATACAGATCTGGAAAAAAATTAAAGAACAATGGACTAGAAAATTTATTTAAGGATGTGTCAAAAGTTTACTGGTTTTGCTTCCTTTAATCATGGATCAATTTTCACCTCCTCTGTGAAATACTCCCTGACTGCTCCCTCCTTCTCCAGCCCCACAAGATGTTATGCCTGTCTGTCCTTGAATTAGACCATGACTATTTACTACTATCAGCAAATATTATGATGATGAGGGTGTCATTACCATTGACACTGTGTTCATTCTGGCACTAATACATCCTGCTCATCATCTTATCATGTAGCAAATCTGCTGCACACCAAAATTCAGTCATTACTATAATTTATGGAAATAATAGAAGTCAGAGAACTTCTAGTAAATGATAATTGATTTCCCCTCCTTTTGAATTCTTATTTCTTAACTATAAGGAAATTCTCTTAAAGTCCCATTAACACTTTCTGTATGCCACGGTGAGTCACCTTTCCTACGAATTCCCAACATGAAGGTCTAGATGATGTGACCCTCCTGACACCATAAATTCAAGGAAGAGCCAACTTTTCTTGGTAGATGTCTTGGTGGTAATAACCTAAAAATGCCTGCTGTGAGATAGATATGCTGCACGTGGCCTGTGTCTGAACTGTGGTCTCTGTGTGGCACAGTGACTCTTCAGTGTTAGCACATTGCCTTCTTTACAATTTCTATGTGTATTTCTTGCCCAGAATATTATAAGTAATGTGGGTATTTGGGGAGTCAGTAGCTTCATTTCATCAATAAGAAAGTAAAACGGAAGTTATTCAACTAGTAGAATATATAATATCAAGTAGAAATACTTCAGCTTTAGCTACCACTCACATTCTTACTTGATTTACACAGTCATCTGAGGAGATATTTTTTAGCTACCCAGGTCAATATTTGAGAGTGGAAAGCCCAAGACATGAGTCAGCTAATAGAAGTCTCTAACTGCATTGTAAATGTACTGTTTTGTCATGCTTTTATTTAGTTAAACAGCCAGAATGCAACAGGGAAGATCATTCAATTCAAACCTTGTGATGAACTATCCAGAGATATTGACACATGGTTAGGTTTAGCCATGACCATCAGGATAAATTGAATGGCATGGCTTTAAGAAATTGAACTCTCTAGTGTTAACATGCAGCAATTCTGTTATATTTCCTTCACAGATGCCAAATTACTTACAGCTTTGTGAAACATGACTTTTGTTTCCTAAAGTGTTTCTGTGCAATAACAGAGAATATTATCATCTTTCCTTACCACTAGTAGATTCAATCTCCTATGACTAATGACACCCACCACTTTGAACAGCAAGAATCTTTTGTTCTATTATGATTATTGCAACTGTTATCACAAGATCAACTACCCACTACATTATCTTATTTAATTCTTTTTTTACTTTTATTTTACTTTAAGTTCTGGGATATATGTGCTGAACATGCAGGTTTGTTACATAGATATACATGTGCTATGGTGGTTTGCTGCATCTATCAACCCATCATCTAGATTTTAAGCCCTGCATATATTAGGTAGTTGTCTTAATGCTATCCCTCCCCTTGCTGCCTACCCCCTGACAGGTCCCAGTATGTGATGTTCCCCTCCCTGTGTCCATGTGTTCTCATTGTTCAAATCCCACTTATGAATGAGAACATGCGGTGTTTGGTTTTCTTTCTGTTCCTGTGTCAGTTTACTGAGAAGAATGTTTCCAGCTTCAACAATGTCCCTGCAGAGGACATGAAGTCATTCTTTTTTATGGCTGCATAGTATTCTATGGTGGATATGTGCCACATTTTCTTTATCTTGTCTATCATTGATAGGCGTTTGGGTTGGTTCCGAGTCTTTGCTATTGTAAATAGTGCTGCAATAAACATATATGTGCATGTGTCTTTATAGTAAAATGATTTATAATCCTTCAGGTATATATCCAGTAATGGGACTGCTGGGTCAAATAGTATTCCTGGTTTTATATCCTTGAGGACTCAACACCCTGTCTTTTACAATGGTTGAACTAATTTACACTCCCACCAACAGTGTAAAAGCATTTCTGTTTCTCTGCATCTTTGCCAACTCTGTTGTTTCCAGACTCTTTAATGATTGCCATTCTAACTGGCATGAGATGGCATCTCATTGTGGTTTTGATTTGCATTTCTCCAATGACCAGTGATGATGAGCTTTTTTTCATATGTTTGTTGGCTGCATAAATGTCTTCTTTTGAAAAGCGTCTGTTCATATGCTCCACCACTTTTTTTCTTTCTTATCTGAATCTTGAAAGGGAAAGGTTATCACTCCCATTTTGCAGACAGGGAAGCTGAGGCAGTTTCACAGAGTTAAGTAAACTACCCTATGTTTCCCAATGTCTATAGTAGAGTACAGAGGTTCTATGATAAGCCCAATGCTCATGCTCCTATGTTAGGCTGCCACCTATGAAAATTTAATGAGAAGGGGGCAGCACCAAGATGGCCAAGTGGAAACAACACCAGAATGCAGCTCCCAGCAAATGAGACGCAGAGGGCTAGAAGACTTCATGATTCCAAGTGAGGTGCCAGGCTCATTTTGGGGGTACTGGAAGGACTCTGAAATTAGCCCAGGGAGGGAGCCAAAGCACGGTGAGAGCTTCCCAGGGAGAATGAACCAAGACAGGGTGGGGCGCGTCCCCACCTGGAACATGCATCTGGCTCAGAGATCAGGTCACTTCACCCACTTGGTGCTCTGATTCGGATCTTGTGCTTACCTCATCCCTCCTACAATCCACGGTCCATGAGGGCCCCACCAGACTGAGGGGACCCGTCAGTTGTCCATACAAATCTGAGCAACAGCTCCCGCCTGGTGCTGTAAGTTGTCAGCCGGACCAGGGCAGAAGTTCGGACTAGCACCAGTGGGACGGAACAACCCATCCCACAGAAAGAGTCAGAGTTGAAAGCAGGGAAACAGGTCATAAGGCCTGGGAAGCCCTACCCCCACAAAACTCAAACTGAAGCCCATGTGCCAGAGAGCTTGGCAACGTATACACCAGTCTGACCCCAACCAGGAAGATCAAGCTCAGGGAAGGAGAGATGCTATTGGGAAGGTGGGGCTAATTTCACCTGCAAACAAACCCCAGGGGAAAACCACTCACCCAGCAACCTGAATGAATCTGAGGCAGCCCAGCAGTGCCTCTACAGGCCAAAAAAGATATAGCTCCAACCACAACAGAAAGGATGTCCACTCTGAGATTTCTCCCCATTATCACCAACTTCAAAGATCAAAGGGAGATAAATCCACAAAGATGGGAAAAAAACAGCACAAAAAGGATGAAACCTTCAAAGACCAGAATACCTCTTTCCCTCCCAGGGATCACAACTCCTCACGATCAAGGGAACAAAACAAGACAGAAAATGAGTGACAAATTGACAGAAGCAGGCTTCAGAAGGTGGATAATATCAAAATTCTCTGAGATAAAAGACCATGTTCTAACCCAATGCAAAGAAACTAAGAACCTTGAGAAGAGGTTAGACGAAATGCTAACTAGAATAAACAGCTTAGAGAAGAACCTAAATGACCTGATGGAGCTGAGAAACACAGCACGAGAACTTTGAGAGGCATCCACAAGTCTGAACAGCTGAATTGATCAAGCAGAAGAAAGGATATCAGAGATAGAAGATCAAATCAATGAAATAAAATGAGAAGGCAAGATTAGAGAAAAAAGAGTGAAAAGAAACAAACAAATCCTCCAAGAACTATGGGATTATGTGAAAAGACCTAATCTATACTCGATCGGCATACCTGAATGTGACGGAGAGAATGAATCCAAGTTGGAAAGTATCTTCAAGATACTGTCCAAGAGAACTTCCCCAACATAACAAGGCAGGCCAAAATTCCAATCCAGGAAATACAGAGAACACCACAAAGATATTTCCTCAAGAAGAGCAACCCCAAGGCACATAATTGTCAGATTTGCCAAGGTTGAAATGAAGGAAAAAATCCTAAGGGCAGCCAGAGAGAAAGGTTGAGTCACCCACAAAGGAAAGACCATCAGACTCGGAGTGGATCTCTTGGCAGAAACTCTACAAGCTAGAAGGGAGAGGTGGCCAATATTCAACATTCCTTAAAGAAAAATCTTTGAAACCAGAATTTCATATCCTGCCAAACTAAGCTTCATAAGTGAAGGAGAAATAAAATCCTTTATGGACAAGCAATTGCTGAGAGATTTCATCACTACAAGACCTGCCTTACAAGAATTCCAGAAGAAAGTAGTAAACATGGAAAGGAACAACCAGTACCAGCCACTCCAAAAAGGTACCAACTGGTAAAGAGCATCAACACAATGAAGAAACTGGAACAACTAATGGGCAAAACAACCAGCTAGCATCAGAATGGCAGGATCAAATTCACACATGACAATATTAACCTTAAATGTAAATGGGCTAAATACCCCAATCAAAAGACACAGACTGGAAAACTGGATAAAAAGTCAAAACCCATTAGTGTGCTATATCCAGGAAACCCATCTCATATGCAAGGACACACATAGGCTCAAACTAAAGGGATGGAGGAAGATCTACCAAGCAAATGGAAATCAAAAAAAAAAA
This sequence comes from Cheracebus regulus, assembly GCA_963574635.1. Classification (NCBI taxonomy): domain Eukaryota; kingdom Metazoa; phylum Chordata; class Mammalia; order Primates; family Pitheciidae; genus Cheracebus; species Cheracebus regulus. Next base: position 2,449 of record CAUYQU010062271.1, on the reverse strand, counting down.
AAAAAAAAAAAAGCAGGAGTTGCAATCCTAGTCCCTGATAAAATAGACTTTAAAGCAACAAATATCAAAAGAGACAAAGAAGAGCATTACATAATGGTGAAAGGATCAATGCAACAAGAAGAGCTAACAATCCTAAACATATACACACCCAATACAAGAGCACCCAGGTACATAAAGCAAGTTCTTAACGACCTACAAATACCCTTAGACTCCCAAATAATAATAGTGGGAGACTGTAACACTCCATTGTCAATATTAGACAGATCAATGAGACAGACAAGGATATCCAGGACTTGAACTCAGATCTCGACCAAGCAAAATAGACATCTACAGAACTCTCCACCCTAAATCCACAGAATATACATTCTTCTCAGCACCACATTACACTTACTCTAAAATTGACCACATAATTGGAAGTAAATGACTCCTCAGCAAATGCAAAAGAACAGAAATAATAACAAACAGTCTCTCAGAGAACAGAGCAATCAAATTAGAACTCAGGATTAAGAAACTCATTCTGAACCACACAATTTCATGGAAACCAAACAACTGGCTCTTGAATGTTGACTGGATAAACAATGAAGGCAGAAATAAAGATGTTCTTTGAAACCAACAAGAATGAACACACAATGTACCAGAATCTCTGGGACACATTTAAAGCAGTGTCTACAGGAAAATTTATAGCAATAAATGCCCACATGAGAAGCAAGGAAAGATCTAAAATCAACACCCTGACATCAAATTGAAAGAGCTAGAGGAGCAAGATCAAAAAAACTCAAAAGCTAGCAGAAGACAAGAAAAAACTAAGATCAGAGCAGAACTGAAGGAGACAGATACATTAAAAACTCTTCAAAAAATCAATTAAATCCAGGAGCTGGTTTTTTGAAAACATCAACAGTAAACCTGGAAGAAATGGATAAATTCCTGGACACGTGCATCCTCCCAAGCCTAAACCAGGAAGAAGTCAAAACTCTGAATAGACCAATAACAAGTGCTGAAGTTAAGGCAGCAATTAATAGCTTACCAACCAAAAAAAGCCCAGGTCCAGATGGGTTCACAGTGGAATTCTACCAGACGTACAAAGAGAAGATGGTACCACTCCTTCTGAAACTATTCCAAACAATCCAAAAAGAGGGCATCCGTCCCAAATCATTTTATGAGACCAACAGCATCCTGATACCAAAGGCTCAGCAAAAAAGAAAACTTCAGGCCAATATCCATGATGAACATAGATGCAAAAATCTTCAATAAAATACTGACAAACTGATTGCAACAGCACATCATAAAGCTTATCCATCACGATCAAGTAGGCTTCATCCCGGGGATGCAAGGCTGGTTCAACATAACAAAGTCTATAAACATAATCCACCACATGAACAGAAGCAAAGACAAAAACCACATGATTATTTCAATAGATGCAGGGAAAATCTTTGACAACATTCAACAGCCCTTTATGCTAAAAACCCTCAATAAACTAGGTATTGATGGAACGTATCCCAAAATAATAACAAACTCACAGCCAATATCAAACTGAATGGGCAAAAACTGGAAGCATTCTCTTTGAAATCTGGCACTAGACAATGATGTCCTCTCTCACTATTCCTATTCAATATAGTATTGGATGTTCTAGCCTGAGCAATAAGGCAAGAAAAAGAAATAAAGGATATTCAAATAGGAAAAGAGGAAGTCAAATTTTCTCTATTCACAAATGACATGATTGTATATTTAGAAGAGCCCATCGTCTCACCCCCAAATCTCCTGAAACTGATAAGCAACTTCAGCAAAGTCTCAAGATAGAAAATCAATATGCAGAAATCACAAGCATTCCTATACACCAATAACAGACTTAAAGAGTGCCAAAAGAGGAACCAACTGCCATTCACAATTGCTACAAAGAGAATAAAATACCTAGGAGTACAACTAACAAAGAATGTAAAGGACCTCTTCAAGGAGAACTACAAACCACTGCTCAAGGAAATAAGAGAGGACACAGATGGAAAAACATTCCATGCTCATGGTTAGGAAGAATCAATATTGTGAAATGGCCATATTGCCCAAAGTAATTTATAGATTCAATGCTATACCCATCAAACTACCTATGACCCTCTTCACAGAACTGGAAAAAAACACCTTAAACATCTTATGGAACCAAAAGGGAGCCAGCATAGCAAACACAATTCTAAGCAAAAAGAACAAAGCTGGAGGCATCATGCTACCTGACTTCAAACTATACTACAAGGCTACAGTAATCAAAACAGCATGGTACTGGTACCAAAACAGAGACATAGACCAATGGAACAGAACAGATGCCTCGGAGGCAACGCCACACATCTACAACCATCTGATCTTTGACAAACCTGACAAAAACAAGCAATGGGGAAAGGAGTCCCTGTTTAATAAATGGTGTTGGGAAAACTGGCTAGCCATGTGCAGAAAGCAGAAACTGGAC